>ML100822.1:14299-35584 GCA_003697995.1 Taxidea taxus jeffersonii | reverse complement strand
GGGGGGGGATGGAATTAATATCTATCCCTTAAAATTATTGTGAGGTTTAAATAAACACAGTATCTCTGTAATTTTTATAATCATTTATATTGAATTTGTGGTGACCTCAAAATCCAGGGTACTCCATGAGAACAAATTTAAAGTCATTTTCTCCAGGAATGTACTTATGTAACTGACATTTTAACTGGAAAGCAATCCTCCCATGTAACATTCCTGATGCTCATTTATGTCATTATTGGTAATACCATAATAAGTTGCATCTTTTTAAATAGCATTTATTGGAATCATTGAGTTAAATTCATATTATATACAGGTGTTATAATGTAGAAATTTTTAAAATAATATAGCTTACACTGGTATGCAAAAACAATAGTTCCAGGGTACTTACTTGGCTCTAATGAATAATGTGACTGTTTTGTATCAACATTCTTTCCAACCATCTGCTAAGTACAATTTAGCTAGCAATTAGGTAGCAATTAAGCTGGCCTGTCAAAAATCTTAATTGTCAACTCAACCAATTTTCAGAGTTATATTAATGATAATAGCTATGCAGCAAACTGAATTTAATAAAACTGCTTTGAACATAAATCCCAACAATTCTAACTTGTTTTCTCAACCATATACAGCTTTGAAAATAGAAATGGGATGTGGGAAAAAAAAAAAAAAAACCCTTTTGAATAGGAGGGTTGAAATTTAACATCAAATTCTTTTCTTTCATGGCTTTCTAGAGCCTGAGGCATTTTCCCATAAACAGAAGCACTTGCCCTTCCTTCCCCTTGACAGCCATTACTTAGTTGGAGCATGTGCCCCTAACTAAACAGACTTCTTCATTCTTATTTAAAGTTGTCTGGTTACTGAAGAGATTCAAAGGTCTGTCAAATTAGGCCTTTCTTTCTTCTAGAGATATATTAGGAAACAGCCGAGGCTATGGAGTCAGAAAACCTTAAGCGGGAATTCTGACTCTTGTACTCCCTAGCTGTGTGACCATGAACACCTGTTTCTCCATCTGTCAAATGATTAAGAAGCCTCCCCTGCAGAATGTTTCAAGGCCTATAGGTAGTGAAAATTGCATGGTCAGCACTTTGTAAGGACTCACTAACTTGGAGCCATAATAAATCTTTTTTTTGTTGAAATCCATAATTTATGTACTATTAGAGATATCTTTCAGGCATAAGCTGCTAGCTTTTTGGTTCCTAATCCATCCTTTAAAAACAAAAATCTAAAGCTCACTTAGCCCACAAAAGAAATGCTATGGTCACCCATCACTCTGACCTAAAGAAGACAAGAGATTCCAAAGGATGCCAGCGATCAAAAACGGCCCTCGTCCTGTAAGCCCGTGCAGACTTCATGCTTTCTTTTTCTCCTTAAGGCTTGTCCATGTGAAAATGAACAGTCTTCTAAGAAACTCTCGAGACTCCACATTTCACTCTGACTTAGTGGTATGGGGCTCTCACAGAAAATGTGGCAAGGATGTTTCTTTTAATCTCTGTGGCTTCATATTTTTGCTACCATGATGCCGAATTCAGTACTGACTTTGACTCTCTGAAAAGGATTTGACACCCAGACATTTATGTTCATTTTTTAGTTCCACGACAATTCATAAACCTATTCAGCAAATATTTCATTTACATGTAAGGCTCTGATTAAGCCATCAGGGCTACGAAGATGAATAAAAGTGTTTCTGCCCTAAAGAACTTTAGCAACAGAGATATAAGTGTGTATGTGCACACAGACAGACCACACATATACTCAACACTCACAATAAAAAGGAAGAGCGATAAGTAGAAAAAGAATCATGCAGAAAGAGAATGCTATTAAGTCAGACTAAACTAAAATAAATTAATGACTTCTAGTGGAAGTAAAATCAGTTAATTATTCATAAAACAGAACAAGTTGCTTTGTTTCTATTTCAACAAGATCATTACTGGATCAAAACTGCTTGTTAAACCGTGAACCAAGTTTAATAAACAAGATGTGCTTTCATGTGTGATTTTATTCGTAGAACGTATCATTGTTTAGTGATTATAACGTTTTTCACCGAGGTAATAACAAAAATCTATGATGACTGTATATTACCAAAGCATAGGCTGATTGTTTGATTATCATTGTAATTAAAGGGTTTTTTTTCTCAAACCATATAACGTCTTCCACACATTTAGCTTCCAAGTTAATGAATGGATGAATGAGGATAAGTCCGAAGTTTCTTTGCACTGAACTCTAATACACTCTTGCTTTTGAAATGGGCTTTTAGAGGAGTTCTGTGTATGCTATGTAACACACATACAAAAGCAGAGAATAATTTAAAACACCATGCCTATCTAAACAGAAATGAAGCCAAAATTGTCTTTGCAATGTATAATTCTTAATAGTCAGTAGTGATGAACGATTTTACATAAACTGTCTGTAGCAATCAAATAATCAATATAGATTCAACTCAAGAATTGTTTTTGAGCCTGTTATGATAACATGTTTTTGTGGCCTTTACACTAGAAAACACATTCACCTCTTTTTACTCATTTGAGTATGCAGCAACTCTCTGAAAGATGTTATTTTCATGCTCATCTTTTAGAGAAGAAAGCCATAGTTAATAGGACTAATAATTAACAGAATTATGGATCTCATGATTACTGATGTATATTGCACTTTTCACACTATAAAAGATTAACATTATTATAAATATTATTATAAATTATTAACATTATTAATATTATCCCCTTTGAGTGTGACAATGACCTTTTGAGACAAGAGCTCAAATACTAGGGAAACTTAAACACTGCTGAGAAGAGGATAAGACAACAGAAGACTATAAGACAGCATTTGATCTGGGCTTTGGTTGATCGGGAGAGAAGGAATCCTATTCAGGTAGGAAGATAAGGAGAGTCAGTTTGGATTTCAAACACAACTGCAACGAGTTGATACACAAAGCCAAATGATGCATACCCATCTTTAAGTTCTGATCCTACATGGGTTCCCTAAAACTCTTCCATACTTCTTTGGTGAAAGACTTTTCAGAGGGGGAAAAAAACTGGAATATTAATTTCAAAATTAAAAAGCAAGTGTTCCCAGAGAACAAATATTTCTGAAATCATTAAAGAAGAAATATATATGTCAGACCAAGTGAATTTCCAAAATATTAATCCTAAGTAAAAGGACAGTTATGTGTTATGAAAAAAATAAACGTAATGATCTAAAATTGAGAAAGTCTGACTTTAGGAAAATTTGTAAGATTCAATACACTTTTTCACTGTATAGGATAATAACTGTCCAATCTCAAACATCCATCCCTCTCTCATTCTAAAAATATCAAACCAGGTTATGAGAGCAGTGGTGTTTTTTTTTTAAGATTTTATTTATTTATTTGAGAGAGCAAACACGAGCAGGGGCGGGAGGCAGAGGGAGAAGCAGACTGCTCAAACTCTTCTGCCCATCACAACTTTCCTTCACTTGGTGCTGGCCAGAGGTATGTAGGTAGGCTAAGGGTCAAAACCTGTAGAGGTTTTTTTCCAATGATATGTGGAAGGAAGGCAAGATGAATAAAACCTAGTAATTTTCAGTAACAGTTAAGTTCAGCATGTGTTTGGTCTATATCTCTTGCCTGATTTGTCTTCCTTTTATTTTCATTTTTGTTTTTTCTGATTTGCCTTCCTTTTACTCCTGATACTTGGGTCATCTTCTCCAGACTAAACCCTTTTGAATAAGCTTGACAGTGATCACTTAAGAATCTTCATAGGACTTTTTATGCTAAAAGTAATGCAGACATCAGAGAAAAGGGAATTTATGCTACTTGCTTTCATCTGGACACTAACTATATGAAGATAAAGAGTGTAGCTTTGAAAGCAGAATTTACATCATCACTAAATTAGTTATATTGTTCTGTGGAGAAAATGGAAACTAACAAGTCGATGGAAAAACAACATGGAATGTATAGTCTGTATCTATGTGTGGAAAGTTAATGTAAAGAAAAAGAATCTAGATTTTATCATTTTAAGATGCCTGTAATAATTGTTTTTAGCCTTTTTGGACCCACACCAGCTCTTCTTCACCTGAGGAATGAAGCCTCAGCCCCACAATTTTTCACTGGTATTCCCTGTTTTTTCCAGGCCTCTCGTTCCATGCTTACTGGTGGTGTTGTTATCTTGACATATTCCCAATGAGGAGCATGTGGTCTCCTTTTTTTTCTGCTTAACAGTACACATTTATGTAGCCCCCCTTCGTAGTGTGCAAAACATTTTCCAAATATAAACTGTGTTAATCCTCACAGCAAACCCAAAAGGTAGGTGTTTTTGTTACACAGATGAGGGAAAGCTTACCTACTATGTTCTAGTGACCTGACCAAGTGACCAAAACAGACTCAAGGCCAGTGTGCATGATTCCACTGGTAAGTAGCTAAGCTTGACCTAGAATCCTGTCCTCCAACAGCAGGGCCAAGGCACAACCCTACCCTTTTGTCTGATTCTCAATACATAAGCTTTAGTATTTGGAGAATTAAAATACAAGAACACATATGAGTAGCTGTTATTAAAATTTTAAACAACTTACAAAAGAGGATACCTGCTAATTTATACATCATTTTTGTCAGTTTATTGATTTACATGTTGGTTGTGTTAGACAAGATTTGTGCTGAGTCGAAATATATGTATACCACTGCTTACTTTCTTTTTAACTCACATTATGAAAAAGTCTGCAAATAAATATGCCTCAAATTATTTGGCTCTATAAACTATCTTTATTGCCATAAAATATAAATAAATAAGTTTAAAATGTAGCATCTCTTAAAACTCAAATCAGGGGCACCTGGGTGTCTCAGTTGGTTAAGTGTCTGCTTTTGGCTCAGGTCATGGTTCCAGGGTCTTGGGATCAAGCCCCGCATCACCCTGCTCCATGGAGATCCTGATTTTCCCTCTCCCTCTGCCTGCCGCTCTGCCTACTTGTGCTCTCTCTCTGTCAAATAAATAAATAAATTCTTAAAAAAAGAACCTCAAATCAAATCATGGGATAATTGTCTAATAAAATAATAATAATCAAAATGAGAGTAAACCACAGAGCTTTTGAGATAACCATATACACATACAGGAATAAGTTAGAGAAGGAGGTACATTAAGTGATTTTGTTTATTCCATACCCAATCCTTTCTTGATATTTTTACAGGAAATGAAAACCAACTACTAGGGGAAATAATTATTATGTTGTCAACATAACTCCCGTCTGGGCGAATTTCTGTAAATGGAACGTGCACACTCTGGTAATTAGAGGGTATTCTATTAATGTAGAATGTAGCTTCATTGTTGAGCACTTATTATTTGCAAATAACTCTACTAAACTCATTGATTTACTACTCCCAACCCTGGAAGTTAAGAAGTAGTTATCCTAATTGTACAGATGAGAAAACTGAGGCACAAGGAGGGTTAACCATTTTGGCTTTGCATCACAAAGCTGGTAAATCTAATGCCAGAATTTTGTTCTTAACCACTGCAGATAACCACATCTGCCAACGGAATTTAGACTCTAAAATGTCAGAGTATTGTTCACATAGACAAGTTGTCTGGAAGACAACGCATGTGCTTTTGTACTTTTTTCCTTCAGTGAATTTTTGTCTTTTTCATTTAGATTTGAACTTGTCAATGAACTTTCTTCATCCTCCCTCCTTGAGTTAACAAGTTCTGTGTTTCATTTGATTTTTGCCCTTTGTTTTTGCTGTATTTTTTGCTCTGAGAGCATATCCCTATTAGAAAAGAATATATATAGCCAGGAAGATCCATCTCTTTAAGTAAATCTTTACTACTTTATATACTAGTACCATCTGGACTTCCTAATTTTTGATAATTCCATTTAAAAAATAAATCTACTTAAATGAAAATACACACAGGTATAGGTATATAATTTACATGACTGAATAAATTCAAATGGAACATAATAATACCTTATCTTTCTCACACAGAGTTACCCTTTCATAGACTGTTTTTCATGGTTTATCCAAATGGCTCATGAGCAACCCAAGGTAGTAGTCATTTGCTTTCTCCCCCCCCAGAAGCTCAGAAGAAGCAATTGGAAGAGAGTATAGAGCTGATCCAAGATGAATGTGTGTCAGAGAATGCAGATCACTCTACAGAGGAGCCTGCTGAAGGAGGGCCAGATGCGGATGGAGAAGAGATGACTGATGGGATAGAGGAGGACTTCGATGAAGATGGGGGTCATGAGCTGGTAGGAACTAAACATTTGGTGTTCACACCCTTTGGTAACAGCACCAGCATGTCAGCAACTCATTCATTCTAAATTCAGATTTAAAATTTGGGGCTTATTTCATTCTTATCTGCATATATGTAAGGCAACATCAGTACAGTGCTTTGCACATAATAAGTGCTCAATACATTTCTGCAAACTTAAAATATGACAGAGTAAAGGAATGGACAATTGAAATATTATATATGACATTAGCTATAGTTAAAGTGAAATGAAAGATTCTCTTTCCCAGTTGCTCCATCATGAAAGGAATCTTGCATTTGAGCAAGTATATGTGAACCATATGTGGATATAATATTCTGGCAACAAAAAACCATCTAATGGAAAATACATAGCTCCCTCTCTTATTAGTGTCATTCAGAGAAAATAATTATCTTTACTACTTGTATGGCCAACAGTTATTTCTGTAGTCTGAAGACTAAGATGACCCTTGATATATGGCCAGCTCACCATGTTTAGTGCATGTACTGTTCGATAGCCAGTTTTTATGAGTTGGGGTTTTAGCCAAGGCTTGATTCCTTACATGTTTTATTTTCCCAATGTTGTTATAATCATAGTGCTCATTTCTGATGTTCTTTCCTATATACATACATCAGGGACTTCATAAATATACGCTGATGAGGATGCAATTTCTCATATTTTATCATCTGTGAAATTAAGCATACTATCTTAAAGGGACTGACTACTAAAAATGATGAGAGGGCAAGTTTGAGTGTGCGTATGTATGTGTGTGTGTGTTGCCAACTCTCAAATAATTGTGGACTAATCATATTAAACTTGACTTATCCCAGGTAATTTGAGATTCCAATTTGTTACAATACCTATTATTACTTAACTAATTTTGTCATAGCGGTTGTTGTTTTGGTGTGATAACCACCCTATCAATAGTTTCATTTTGATTTTTATTGATATATTGATTTTTGGCATTCCGGTTCTCTTTAAATTGCATGGAGCCTCCATTTAAACTTTTCAAATAGTCTTTAGAATCTTTAATAACCACCTTATTTCTCCAGAAGTTGGCATCAGCTTGAAGGACTTAAGTCACTTTTTAGAATGGTTTTGATTTTAAGAAATCTATTAAACAGGTAGAATGAAAGACTAACAGACCTTTCAGATTTTCCTTAGGCCAACCTTTCATTCAATAACTTAATTTCCTCATCCCATTGTAATCAGACTTCTGTTTTTACCATTCTATTGTGAGTGCTTTTGCCAAGGTCTATGCAGCCCTCTGGGTTGCCATTTCCAATGGTTACCTCTCTGTTCTTATTTTCATTTACTTCTCAGGAAAATTTGGCTAAGAACTGATTAGGGGAATTCTGAGAAATTCTCCCAAGATACCAAGTGCTCATTCTCATTTTTCTGTGTTAGAAACTTTCACTCCATACTCCCACTTTAAATATTAGAGTAGCACAGGGCTCTGCCATATCCTACTTTCTCTTTCTACTCTTTTCCAGGATGACTTCATTAAATAACAAGAGTTTTAAATGTCACCTATAGGCCAAAGATTCCTAAATCTAAATTCACATTCCTTATCTCTTCCTGGAATTCTAGACTCAGACATTTAGGTGCCTATCTCTTCACAGATCTCCTCTCTAATAAAACACTGAAACTCAACATGACCAAAACATTCTTGGTTTTCCTCCAGTCATCTTATCCCTTCCCAGTCTTCTTCATTCTGATAAACAACTTCATTATCCACATAGTTGTTAAAACCAAGGAGACTAGGATTACCTTTGATTCTGTCCACCCTCCCCCATTAATTCTACTTCCAAATCATAACCAAAAGCTAATTACATCCCCACTACAACAAACTGATTTTCTTGGTTCAGCCCATGCAATCCATTCTCCACACAAGAAAGATAAAATTCTTCATAAAATATACATCAGATAATGTTACTCCCTTGCTTAAAATCCTACAGCACTTTCTATGACACTTAAAATAAAAATCCCCAAGTGTATGAATGTAAATTGTAGTGAGGCTCGGTGCTGACAATGCCAGTGGAGAGAGAGAACTTCATGAAGAGAAAGGGAGAAAGTTCCTGATGCTGCAGGGAAAGGAATCTAGAGCACAGCTATATGGGGCTGACCCTCAACATGAAGAGGAACATTTTTCCACTGCAACTAACTAAAATAAGTCTGAGGATTTGGTGGCAGGGGTTTAAGGGAGTTCAAGCACAAACTATATAAGTCAGAAGGTGATGATCTCTGGAGAGTGAGAAGAGACAGGCAGGACCACAGACTGGAAGAGAATAGAGATTTAAAGAAGCTAGTACGTAAAACATAGAGGGGCACTAATTTAGAAAACAAATAAAGATTGACAGCTAGTGTTAATAGCCAATTGAGATTAAAGACAAAGGTAATGCAGTAGTATTTTTTTTTTTTTACTTTAGTGTATATCAAGATTACCTGGAGAACTTGTTAAAATATGGACTGTTGTATTTCATTCCTAGAGTTTCTGATTCAGTATGCTGAGTGAATCTGGGACTGCCTCTCTGGGGACTGTACTTTGAGAGTCACACTGTTGTAGAGGCATCAATCAGCCCAGCTGTGCAGCTTTCTCCATTGGCTTGTATCAGCCCTGGTAGAAGCATGGAGAAAGCCAACACATTCAGTTGGATTTTTGTCAGATAAGTGCAAAGAAAAACAACAAATAAAGAACACTAAGGACATTAGTAAAGACTGGCTAACTAGATGAATCATGGAGTTGAACCTGAGCAGGGAAGATGGGAACACAGGAGGGGACTGACAAGGAGAAAATAGAGACAGAAAGGGAAAGTCCTATGCCTTTAAAGGAAGGGGAAATGAAGTGCATATGAGAAAAGTGAAGGTTGTACTTAGAGATTTGAGATATTTTAGACACGTGACAGTTAAGTGATAAGGAGATCCATAGGAGGCGGTGATGGAAGTGGGATCAGAGCAAAAGTCACTGCATATGAAGATTTCAAGGAACTTTGAGGCTCAGCAGCAAGGTTGGTCATCTACATGGGCATGAAATCACTCCAAATATCAGATAAAAGTAAAAGAGGAAGTAAAATAAGACAGTTACCAAAAGTCAGCTGCCATGAAAGAGACAGCATAGTCAGTGTTAGTCCCAGATCTGTCATTATCCAATCCAATTGAATCACCTTAAAACATATAACCTCTCTGAGTCTCAGCTTTGTTATCTGTAAAAGTAGTAGGTTTAGATCAGAAGTTTCTAAAATCCATTCTGTTTGATCTTTACTCTGAGTGAGACTGTGGTCCAGGAGCACTACATCTGAAGGAGCAAGTATTGGTAATAAATCCAAACCACGGTGGTTGGTTTACACTCTGAACACACAGAAAGTAACTGATTAGCACTGTTGCTGCCTGGAGATGCTTGGGTTCTCTCCCTCAACCCTTGTACTATAACTGGGGGCTTAGAATTAAATCTGGTCTCTAATATCTCACTTTTTTTTTTTTAACTTGGAAAACAATGAATGAGGATGAGCAATCAAAATGGAGACTGAACAGTCCCTCCTAGTGACTGGCCAAGAGAAAATTCCTCTGTCTGGTGTCCACTGTTTCCTCTTTTCCAGACCACATGAACCAGATCATCTGTGGTTCCTGAAAAGAGAAGTAAAAGCATAAATGTTCTCTTTTAAAAAGGCAGATATGATTACAGATTCAGCAAGAATACAACATAATTAGGTTTTTAACACATGCAGTGGGAGTCAGAAAGAAGAGCTAGAATCCACATGCTCAGGAAGGTGCTCAAAGAAAATCTGGAATGAACAGGAAACAAGAATTGTATCTGAAGCAAGGGAGATCCAGCCAAATGAGCTAATGGGTCAGTTGTAGGTGGTGGTATCCCTATGGAGCATGTGAGAAGCTGAAGGCACAAGCTGTTCATTCATTGTCTAGTTCTAAATAACCAGTTAGGGAAATTGATTTCCATGAGACAATCCATTCAGCTGACATTTGGGTGCCTATTCTGTGTGAACCAAGTGTTCCCAAAAACGCAAAGATAACTAAAACTATTGCTTTTTGTATGAAATTAAATGTTGAAGTAAATGACTCCTTTTTTCAGGTAGTTTAGTGCCTTATAGAATATTAATTTCCTCGTGTAAAAAATAATAGACGTATACTTGATAATTTATAAGCAGCCAACCAAAGCTAAAAGTCTGCGATTCTACATTCATCTATGCCTACATATTTCATTAATGCATGAGAAATAAGACTTGAATTTATTTAAAATTGAACTCTGTATTAATGCTCTATACATACACTAGCACACCACTACCCTACTCTTGCTTCTGAATAAATCCATTACCAAATATTTATTGATTGAACACTAATGAATGACACTGAGGTTTCTGCTACGGAAATAAAGAATTAAAATCCTATGTTTTCCCTCAAGAAGGATATCAACTGACTGAGGATAAAGGCTACAGATTTTTTTTTTTTTAAAGGCAGTATGTTATGGTAAGAACCATATGAAGATACAGTTTACAATCAGGGAATCACACACAACTAGGATAGTCCAGAAAGGCTCCTGGCAGAAGTAAGATTGGAACTTTATCTTAAAGGATGGCAAATTAAAGTGACAGAATGTGCTAAGGTTGAGAAAAGAATATCTAAATCAGCCTTTGTTGTTCCCAGATCATTTTATAGAAAATATATTTAATATCCAAAATACATTAGACACCTCGTGTGATAGGTAGGTAGGTGGGTCGGTGGACAGATGGATGGGTAGATAGAGAGATGACAGACAATTCTTTTTTTATAAAATGACTGGAAACTTCACAAGACATTTATACATTTCAGGCTCTTTTATTTTGTTCGTATCCACCAAAGTTGTTAGCACCTTTTATATAAAGTAACATGATCCAAAATAAGACCAGTCTATGGCATAACAGGAAATATTATAGAAAAGTAAGTGCTTAGTACACTGCTAATTCAAAAGGGCAAATGAACTCTACCAGGTGTAGGAGAAAAGGCTTCTGTGTATACTCTAGGACATTAGAAAACTGTCAGATATGTTAAAGGGCCCTAGAGAGGCTATTCATTGTTTCCCAAAGCAAAGTTCTTGGTTGACTTCCATCCAGATACCTAAGGTGCCTGTTGAAAATGCTGATATAGATGATCAGGGAAAGAGCCCAGAAATCTGTACTTTTATCAGGCTGAGGTTTGAAACTGCAGAACTATACCATCAATTCACAAAGGAGACTATGGACAAACCAAGCACTTAAATGAATTATAAAGAATTTGAGCTCTTTCAAATTCTCCTTGTAATTCCTTTTGCTTTTGCTAACTACATACAATCAGATCAGGTAAATCTAGTAGGCATCCACAGTAGAATTACCTAGCTAGATTGTGTAATACTTAGGCACGCAAGCTGAGTACTACGTTGTAATATAACTTCCAGCATTTAACAAAGCATTCAACTAAGCAAGTCACCTGGGCTTATAAGATAATGAATTTCTATGCACATTGGGAAAGGTCTGGACCATGAATTGAACACCATAGCTGACGAGGCCCCTAAGCAAGCACTCTGATATGCCACTGAAGATCGGAAACACTAAAGCGTTCTGATTGCTATTTTGGGTCTTTATGACCAGGACTGAAATGTCACCTTCTTTTTGAAACTTTTTGTTTTTTTCCTCATGGAATCCTTTACCTGGATGCTCCCCTTTATCAACCATGTGTCCATCTCTTCATTTTCATCATTTGGGGAACCAACAAGAACTTGGGAGACACACTCCCAAAGGTAGTGTCAACTGAATTAGTCAGAGGTATGCATCACAAGGAAGCAAGAAACTGGTTACTTAACCTGTTTGATTTGGGCCTGTATTTCCATGCCACATTCAGAGACCTTCATCTAGAATCCATAACTTGAGGATTCTAGGGATATGGTGAGCAGTCATGGTGCCTGTGTGCTGCAAGTGACCTGGCCTGGGTGGGCTGCTGCTGAGGTCCCTACGGCTCACTGGCCAGATCTTCTCAACAGAAATGGGAGATGGCTGAGCACCCGATGGGAGGCAAAGGGTGTGACAGGTGGACATCTCTACTCTGGCTCTTCACCCTGGAATCCTGCCTCCTCAGGAGCTCTGGTCTCTCTGTAGTAAGTGTTCCTCATGGCGATTTTCAGACTTGCTCTTCTTGGCATCTCTCTTGATTTCAGTCATATTTATTTTAGCTATGGAACTATGCCTAGCTCATTAAGATATGCCTAGCTCATTTTTCCCCCAGGAGGCTTGCTGGCTTAGCTGTTTTTAAAAACACAAACTCTAGATGCCTGGCTGACTCTAGAACATCGACTCTTGATCTCAGGATTGTGAGTGGGAGTCCCACGTTAGGCATAGAGATTACTTAAAAAAAAACATCCAAAACCAAAACAAAACAACAACAACAAAAAAAAAAACATGAACTCTGCCTACAGTTTGACAGAAATAGTTCAAATCTCCATGACTTTGTACAAGTTGCTTACCTGTGTCCTCACTGGCCTCAACTTTTTTCATCTATAAAAGGGACTTGGTAATAATCTATGCCTGGGTGAGGATTGTTGTGAACAACAGATGAGGTAATGTCCAAAGAGTGCATGCCTGGCACCAAGGAGGCAATTAAAAATTTGCTAAATGTTTATTGGGTTTTTGTATGGCACTGTATCGTTTTGTATCTCCTTTTGTGGTTTCTTGCCCCTTTAACTTCTTTTATTTAATTTTGCTAACCCTAATGTTTCCAGGCCCACCCAGGTGTGCTATAAATTAGGTCACAGGTAGACTAATCACAGAAGTCTTCCAGCCTCATTTGGACCCCTGCACAGTTGCAGTACCTTGCCAGTCCCACCCCCAAGTCTCTCCTGGTTGTTTCTGGGGATCCCAGGAAGTGTCTCATTTAAGCTCCGGAACACGTCCGATCATTTGCTCCTGCTGCCTATCCGTCCTACACCAGCTACCCACGCCCCGGGGGTGCAGTCTCCCCACAGCCTTCGCTGCCCCGCCTTGTGAGAGAACATTGCTCTCTGCCCACAGCGCTGTCTCACCTGCACCCAAAGACGCAACGCCCACAAGATGCCCCTGGAGCAGCGTCCCTTCAGGTCCCCGTATGAAACACCACCAGGTTCCACCTTAAAGCTGGGACAGTGATGTCCCTCTCCTCAGCTCCCAGTTGGAAGTTGACAAGCATAACACCGCTGGAAGCCTGAACCCGCCAACAGGAAGTCCATCATGGAGAAAAGCAGCCACTTGCGTTGCCCCCTGAATAATTACAATGCATCCCTGTTTCTGCACATGGTTTTCCAAACAGCAGCCAGTTTGCTTCGGTTAAAACGGAAGCCTGGGGACGCCTGGGTGGCTCAGTTGGTTAAGCAGCTGCCTTCGGCTCAGGTCATGATCCCAGCGTCCTGGGATCGAGTCCCGTATCAGACTCCTTGCTCGGCAGGGAGCCTTTCTCCCTCTGCCTCTGCCTGCCTCTCTGTCTGCCTGTGCTCGCTCTCTCTCTCCCTCTCTCTCTGACGAATAAATAAATAAAATCATCAAAAAAAAAAAAAAAAAAAAAGAAGCCTGGTCATATCACTCTGTTTGAAACTCCTCAAGAGCTGCCCACCTCACTCAGAGTAGAAACACGTGTCTCACGGTGATCGCCACATCAGGCAGCCTCCTATCCTCCTATCCCGCCACAAATTCTTGCAGACTCGCTCCGCAGCCGCAACCCTGGCTTCCAGGGGCACACCGTTCAGCTCCTGCCTCAGAACCTCGGCGCTTGTGATGCCCCTGGATGGGAGAACGGGAAGAAGGAGTCCAGATCAGAAAGGGCCTTGATGCCATGCTTACTGTTTGAAGTTCGGCCCATAAATTTCATGTCAGTGAATTGGGGATTGCCTTTATAGAAGAATTAGGATGCAATCCTACCTGGTCGTCTGATGCCAATTTTTTTGGAGTGAGATAAAAGTAGGGTTTTCAGATTTAGCAAATAAAAATACAGGACACCCATTTAAATTTGACTTTCAAATAAAAAATGCATAATTTTCTAATATAGTCATGTCCCAAATATTACAGGAGGCATACTTGTAACAAAACAAAGCAAAACAAAAGCCTTCTGTTAATCAAATTCATCTAGCAACCAAAAATGGGTTTGAATACTGGCCTTGAACAAATTACTTAACTTCCTTCAGCCTCTGTTTTGTCATCTATGAAATTGGAATAATCATACCTACCTTCTAGGGCTCTTATAAAGGTTAAATGAGTACTCATGAACAGCACTTAAGGTCTCCCACATAATGTGAGCAAGGAAATTGTTATCCTTGCCATTATCATTCCCATCTCAGTTTGCAAGTGAATCTTCCAATAAAACCTTACAACATTCCTAGCAACAATCTTCATATGGAACTTTATTTTTTTGAACTCTGGAGATTTGATTTTTTAAAAAGCACTTCTTATTTGATAAGAAAGCCTTCCGGGAAACAAATGTAATACTCTCAGAAAAATCATACTTTGCTTTCATCTTGTTAAAGTTTTCTTTGATTTTATATTTGCTGGTTTATTCAATTCAAAAGAATTCCTTTCAAGTCCCTTTTATGCTTTTTCTTTTATTAAAAAAAAAAACAACGATAATGCTAACTGTAGACTGTGATGATATGTGGCTTTTATTTTTAGTTGTTGTAGATTTGCTCTCTGGCTCCTATGATCCGGCTGCCAATTTAATAACGGGTGGTCAATTGTAGTTTTAAAGAATCGGAATATGCAAGAAGACTTCTATATTACATTTTCTGTTAGTCATCCAGCCACTCAGTCATTAAAACAACAATCAAAAGAATTTTTAAATAAAATAGTGGAAATGTGCCAGATAGTGTTAGTTGCTAAAGATTCCAAGAACAAGGCATAGGGGTTTCTGCTTTTATAGCTCTCTCACTGTGTGGAAAAGGAAAGAGCTGCAGCGAGAACAAATAAACAGATATTAACCAAACAGCGCGATAAGTACAATTAGCACAGGAATCATGGCAATAGAGTGCGGCAGAGAAATGATAGAGCAAATGAATCTGAGCAGACTTCATGAAGGTTGGGACACTCCGGTTGGTTTTTGGAGAATGAAAAAGCATACGCAAGGAACACAGAGAGTTAGAGGGGACCTCAACAGAGAGAAGAGAACACTCCAAGAAGAAGAGCTTGAAAGAATCTAGTGCCTGTTGAGAAACTGGTTGGTTGGTTCGGCTAAAGCAGTGATTCTCAAACGGGGGTCCCAGGACCAGCAGCATCACATCATGGAAACTTGCTAGAAAGACAAATTCTCAGGCTCTAACCCAGACTCCTCAAATCAGAAACTCTGAAGGTGGATCTCAGCAATCTGTGTTTTTTAACAAGCCCTCCAGGTGATTCTGATACCTACAGAAGTTGAGACCCACTGGACCACAGCAGTAAGGTTTTCAAACCTGGGAGCACATAGAATCACGAGAGTGCTTTTTTTTTTTTTTATCCATACCAATGACAGGGGCTCCAATCTGTAACAGTTAAATCAGAGTGGGGGTGGAGCCAAAGCAGAAATCCTAAGATGCTTTAATGTATAGCCAGGGTGGAGAAGCCATGAGGTAAAGCACATGATACTTGAAGAAGGAGGGGCACATAGATACTTCACCAAAGAAGAAGTAAGCACATGAAAACTCACTCAAAATCATCAGTCTTCAGGAAAACAAAAAGGTAACACTGCACTTGCCCCAGAATGGTCAAGTGGACTGATGGAGCCAAATGTTGGCAAAGATGTGGAGCACTCAAACTCTCCAACGTGGTTGGTAGGAAAATACAATGTAATAACCATTTAGAAATATTTGGCAATTTCTTATAAAAGTAGACATAATGAGCCAGCAATTCAACTCCTAAGCATTCAAAAGAAATGAAAATATATGTCTAGACAGTACCTGTGTAAGGATGTTTTACCAGCTTTGCTCAGAATATCCAAAAACTAGAATCAATCCATCAATCAAAGAATGGATATATGAAGTGTGATTATATATTCATACATCCGGCACTATTCAGCAAGAAAAGGGAACAAGCTACCGATACATGCAACAATGCAGAAAAAAAGTTTTAAAAAGTTATGTTGAGTAAAAAATGCTTTGTACAAAAGAGTACAGTACTTCATAATTGCGTTTAAATGAACAGAGGTTGCCTGCAGGGAGAGGGAAGGGATTAAGTGTCCTGGAATGTCATTCTGTTCCTCATACTGATGAACATCCACTTTTATTTCATTACTATGCTCTAATATGACACCCTCTAGAAACCTTCCTGATAATCTCAGGTAAAGTTAAGTGTATCCTCCATAGCTCACACAGACTTCTAGGAGAACACTCACTTCATTGCTGCTCTTATTTCTTAAAAATGTCCCTTTCTCCAGCTGGACTAAAAGCCTCTTGCAGGCTGGATGATTTTTGGTTTTGGATCCCCCACACATAGCAGAGTATCCAGCATATGGTAAGCAATAGGAGGATGGATGAGGTGGGTAGATAGAGCGGTGCTGGATTACTCGATGGTCCTTGACACGCTATGTCATGCTATATGCATATGTTGATCCCTTCTAACTTGAATACCCTTCCCCTTCTTTATTTTGTCTGACTGATCAACACACCCTGGGTCTTCAAGAGCCTTGTCACATGTCATGCATACCCATCCCTGAAGAAAGCCCCCAAACTATCCTAGACACATTTGAGTTTGCTTTGTTCTTTAGACCACACCCTATACATATCTCGTCATACTTAACTTGCTATATTGTAATTAGTGATTTCCCTTCTTTCTGGCTTATTGATTTGTGAATTTCTCGGGGCTTATTTTATTTTGTAGTTTTCCTTAGTATAGTGCTTAGCACATGTTAATGTTAATGAATAGTTAATAAAGAAAGAGAGGAAAATGTCTTCAGATTCCCTCAAACTATGAGCCCCTTCCTGTTTTTAAGCACATTTTATTGCGTATTCTAATCAGATTGTGTTTTAAATACTACTTGTGTATGCATGCCCTTTGTGATTTAGAGGGTGATTATATAAAGCAGAGAAGCAAACAGTTTTCATTATAACTTAGTCAGTAGGTCATTCAGGCAGCATTCCGTGCATCTTAAAGGCATTGAGGAGGAACAACAGAAGGAGGCTTAAAACCAACACATCAAAGTCAACACCGCCGGTATTGACTCTTGGTGTTGGTTTTCAGTGGTTCTGTATTATTACCTCCCTTGAGTGATAAAAATGCAAATTTGAAGTAACCTGAATTTCGTTAGCAAAGCTAGGACACCAAGTTATAAAACAAACCAAAAAATAAGCCTCTCTCTCACTCCCAATCTGCAATTTTTAAGCCCACAAAAAGGTGAAAGTCACAAGTTTGTAAGAAAATAAACTCCAGAGAATTCAAAACTAAAGTTTCCCCAGGTAAGTATGTAGATGCTGTTTCCAACTGCAGCTAGGACAGCTATGTGGTCATTAGCAAATGGGCTTTACAGCTAAGGGCTTCTGAGATATGAGAAGTAGCGTGGAAGATGTGTAATTTTCGAACTGTCTGTAATGATGTTAAAAGGTAGAGTAATAAATCTAGAGTATAGATCCAAACAAAATAAAATATTTTCACCATCCCAGAGTATCTGTCTATACAGAGGGAAACAAAAAAGGAAGAGAATAGAAAGCTTCTGAAGTCTTAGAAATGAGAGGCAGTCCAAAAATAAGCCTTAAATTTACAAAAACAAAGAACTGCTTTTCTAGAAATGCTGTAATGTTCCAGAGGAAAATAGAGCAATCCGAAAGTATTGAAGGCTAGTGATGAAAGTTGTTGGGGAAATAAAACAATTCTGCCAACAGGAAGACCCTTCCCTCCCAGTGCAGAACAGGAAATATAATTCTTGAGTCAATATTCACAGATTTACTTGCATGTAAAGCTAGCACCAAAGTGACCACAATGTTAGTGCCAAAGAAAAACTGCAAAAAACTGCACTGGCTAGAATTCAACAGGTAAGGAAGACCTTATTCAAGATGATTGCAATGGAAGAAAAAGACTGACCTCAACTCTGCTGAAACAAATGGCAGTTTTTATGCCTGGGGTGAGTTGGTGGAAAAGTGCTAGAAGACATTACCAAGGAGGTAGATCAAGGGGATTAGGCCATCTATGTTAGCTAATTGTTACTTATCTAAATTAGGCTCTTACCCTCTCAAAGAAGGTACACAGATCCTAGAGAAGAAATAACTAAATGGTGAAACTGACAAGAACCTGGGAGGAGATTTACATCTCCAGGGGCAGAAAGAATTTGCAAATACAAATTCTCTAAAGTAAATGCTCTAAGAAAATGGAGGTCAGGGTCCTTCAGACAGGAAGAAACCCCGCCTAAAGTTTAGTCAAACGGGGGAAAAATGTTAAGGCCATCTTGGTCATTAGGCCAAGATCTCCTGCATTTTATGCAGCAAAGCAGAATATTTATCTCCCCAAGAGACAAAAAGCTGAACCTCTTGACAATCTCCTGTACAGCTCTAAAGAGTTCTCAGAGCCAAATCCAGAGCTATCCTTTTACACATGTCAAATTCAAAACAAATATAAATTTAGTAAGCAGATGCTTTATTTGGAAGGATTATTGCAAGGGAGGATGGGCTTGTTGCGATAGAGATGTGACCATTAGCTCTGTAAGCATCTCATGAGCTAAACTAAAAGGCTGTCCTTTTATGGAGAGGAGTAAACAAAGCTGGAGCTAACTGAATGTGGGGAAATGGGGTAAAAGGGTAGCAAATTAAACAATGGAACAGGTAATGTTTTAGTAATGTTCTGGGGCCAGCCTATTTTCCCAGAGGGGCTCTTTCCAGAGTAGTTGTATATTGGCTCAGGCCGATAGTGGGCCAAAGTTCCATCCTGGAAGAAGAGGAACTTAACCAAATTTTAGTTAACAGGCATTTTATTCTCATTGATCATCACAGGTAGAACTGTTCGGCTAATCATGTATGAGACCAACAATGGGAAATTGGAGGTCTGTGTCTAACTGTGTCATAGGTAAACAAGCAGGCATCACTAAGTCTTATCTAAGTCAAATGGGGAAGGATGGTTCTTTGTGGTAAGCCATTTACCAAAACACAAAGGGTGGAATGAGGGCATAGGGAAGAGGCTTGTTGTTAACCAATGAGGGCACAGGGAAGAGGGTTGTTGTTAACCTTCACTGTTTTTCAGGATTATAGGGCTCAGGTAAAATTCAACATTCTCATATACCTAGAAGTTATCTGGCCCGTGATCTTGAAGCTATGCTACACTGTGAACATTGGAGAATGGGATTTACTCCTAATGGGATTTATCTTTATGTCAAAGGTTAGGGGAAACAACCCAGATTCACTAGACCTCCAAAAAGACACTCTCGGGAAAAAAAACAAGGGGAAATTGGACTCTTCGCCTTTTTTTAAATGGAGAATAGTGTTTTCATTTACCCTTACAAAGAGCCAGATGTAAGTTTAACAATTCAGAAGGGTTATTTGGGTTTCAGATTCATATGGGCCAGATTTAATTAATTCAGATTTAATATGGGCCATATTAAAAGGCCATATGGGCCTTTACAGGACCTTAGGCAAATCACTGACTCTCTGAGGCTTACTTCCACATCTGTTAAAGTTTTTGCAGGTTACTGAAAGGATTAAATATAATCAGGTTTATAAAAATCCCTACTCTAAGTATGTGTGTATGGCAAACTTAATCTCTTCCCTCAAGTAACAAAACCTAATGGAAGTGCCAGTTGTGGAAAATTTTAAAAACTCTGAAAGTAAAACAGTTACATGATTTCATTACAGTGTTTATACATGTCCCTTTCAACTTTTGTTGTCTTAAAATTCCAGCATATTTTATTAGCATACATCAACATACTCTTTTGAGGTCATCTCTGTTGAACTGAAGTATAGGAATTTGTAGGCTAACAGAACAGATTTTGAAATCTGGGAAAAGTTACAGTGATTTCAAATTTGGAGAAATTATTTACATTTCTGTTGGGATACTAAGAAGAAACAAACTAGTCAAGATATAAAAGAGGGTACATAATGATCTCATTTAGGAAGGAGAATTTGTCTATCATTTACTTAACCATACATAATCACACTTGGCAAATTCTAGATCTTTGTGTTTTAATCTTTAGATCTCACTCAACCCCCCATCTCCTAACCCTCGCCAATGAGGGTTGAGGTGTGAGGATCTTGGTCTCCTCACCCTGATCTGAACACAGAGACTAGATAATCTATGGGCAGGGATTCCCATTCAAGTGATCAACCACACATATACACACATAGGAAGTTCTGTAGAGTACATGTGTCATATTTGGGCTGCCTACAAGGTAACTCCCATTTTTCCATTAAGGATGAGTAAGATGCTACATACTGATATCAGTAACATATGGTTTTTAAAATAACCCATGTATATATGAGGCTTGCTCAGCCTAGTTTTGTGCCAGATGGATAAAATCCCACACCATAGTTCTGATGTTGTCTAGCCACACAACTTTAAATCAATAAACTGTTCTAAGATTCTGAAAGGCAAACAGATATTTCTATTCCTATAAATTATTTCAGAATTCCAAAGGGTGTAAATGATTAGAAATAGAGTCCTAGTGATGTTAAGAGTTTTATGCAATAGAAACAGTTTAACTAGATATGTGTTTTTCCATTCATGCCGTTTTTATTCAGGCAGCCAGCAAATACTTATTAATGATTATTATGATTTTTATAATTATAAGTGATTATCATGTTCAGGCACCATTCTAAGCACTAGTAAAAGTCAGTGAATAAGAAAGAAAATGCCTTTTTTAGGGGTGCCTAGGTGGCTCAATCTGTTAAGTGCCCATCTCTAGATTTCAGCTGAGGTCATGATCTTGAGGTTGTGAGACTGAGCCCCTGTTGGGATCTGTGCTGGCTGTGGAGCCTACTTGGGATTCTCTCTCTCCCTCTTCCCTTCCCCCTTCCCTTGCTAAAAGAAAGAAAGAAAGAGAGGAAGGAAGGAGGGAAGGAGGAAGGGAGGAAAAGAGAGAGAGAAAGAAAGAAAGGAAGAAAAAAAAGAAAGAAAGAAAGAAAGAAAGAAAGAAAGAAAGAAAGAAAGAAAGAAAGAA
>ML100822.1:0-14289 GCA_003697995.1 Taxidea taxus jeffersonii | reverse complement strand
GAAAGAAAGAAAGAAAGAAAGAAAGAAAGAAAGAAAGAAAGAAAGAAGAAAAGAAAAGGAAAGGAAAGAAAATGCCTCTTTTGGGGGTGGAAGGTGAGTCATTCACAGATGAAGCTTACATTCTAGTCAAAGATTTATATCCTAAAACATATTCTTTAATCTTCACATAATCCATGAAACTAATACAATGACTAAAGTATTAATTCACTGTTATGCAGTTGCTTGTTGTTAAGCACCCCTTCATTGTTACTTAAAGTTGAATTTGCCTATTAAAAGGTCTATTTGGAATTTGCTGAAGAAAGTAGATACGTTAGCTATTTTAAATGCAGGCCTATTACGGGTAAATAGGAATATAAGTATGAGGTAAATTCTGTTCACCACCACTAGTTGACCAGAGCTTTCTAAATTTCTAGCTTTGGGGAAACGATATGTATTAAAGTATTAAAACAATATGTGAAATTTTGAATTGCTAAAATTTGCACAGTATTTTTAAGAAATGAAAATAATTTGAGCAATTAATGTAAAGCATAAGAGAACAAAAGAATTTTATTTCTATAAGAAAATAATTCCATAATATGTGAATACTTTTCTTATGAATATGCTTAGCAAAGCTTATTACTGATGTTTGAAAATCTTTCCATTTTTCTCTAAGCCACTCATGAGAAAGAAATAATCCACTGATTGCCTAGTAGGTATAGATTTGCTTCATTTGACTTTTAAAGAATCATTTTAACTAGAATTACCTCCTGTTTAAGGGGAAACATAAAGATTCTACAAATTGCACTGGTTAAAAGGGCATTATAAAAAATGGCACTGTAACCATGGTAATATCATTTAAGAGTCATAAAATTTAAGCCACATTCTGTCTATATTCCCTCCCTGGTTTCTAATGCTGCCTTTGTGCACCATGGCATATTAGACACATACTCTGTTCAATTCTCTGGTGCCTTATCACTCTTCCCTGTTTTACAGACAATTGTGTGTCCATGAAGACTCCATGCACAGAAGCACAAACACTTTAGGGGAATGTATTCACCACATTTGTTCAACTGGGTGAAAATTAGTGTCTTCAACCTTGTCTAACTATCTTTATATTCAAAGAGTACACATAGAAGTAATCCCATTCATCCTATTAAGTAATGAATGTTGGATTCCTGACACAATAGTGATATATTCCTTGAATTTTCTGGCACTAACATTATATGAATACTAATTTTTTTAAAAATTTCAGCATTTTATTCTTCCCAGATCTTCATGTTAGAAATATTCCTATTTTCCCAATGTTGAATCTATAAACACATTGGAACTCTTAGCTATATGTTTCTTTATTCTAAAACTAAAATGTTAAGCATAATTAACATTCTATATTAAAGTATCAGAAGCTATTTCTTAGATACATCAGTCGATTCATTAATCTAAAGTCTTAAAGTATATTCAAATTACAGGAGTTGATTTTCCAACATTATATTTACTGGGTAGATTAATTGAGTTTCTGCGGAAGGGTTAGTTAGTTATAGCTACTCACCTCTCCTTGCCTTCTCCAGAGCTTGTTGAACTTAGTGACCTGAACATTTCATCTGCCAAATAACTAGCTGTTTTTTTTTTCAAGTTTCAGGGGTTTTTTTTTGATGTTCCAAATACAATTCATCCAGTACCAAGTGTGTTATATGCATAGGGCTTTACTGATTTTTTTTTCCTAGCTAGTTTTAAAGTTATTGAGCATAATGAACTTTTAAAAACTCTTCAGAATAAAAATAAATGAATAGATAAAAGACTACATTCATCTGATAAATACCAGTACAAGAGACTTGTACTTGAGCAAGCTAAGAAAGTCATTAACAGCAATAGTTCTGATGGAACTAATGTTATACCTACTCAAGCTACACTGACTCTAATAATCTGTGAGAGAAGAAATGGGAAAAGGTATGAAAGCACTTCATTAAATCAGAAATTGAAAGAAAGGAAAAAGTGGCACTTTTTTTTTTCAATTTTATTCATAGCTCAACAGACAGGATCACAGTGGAAAAGTGATTAATCATTTAAATGGTGCTGACCTTTTACAATTCCTACCCCACATTCTAGACGTTAATTGCTTAAATAATGCATTTCAGGCAATGCATGGAGGATTTAAGCCAGGCAGTATTCGAGTCGCAAAGGGGCAACTTCTGGTTCACCTGACTGCGCTGGGCACTTTTATCACCGAAGCAGTCCGGGACTCTAGCTGGCTGTTTCCCCACACATGAAAACTCTCACAGGCGCAAACCAGGCCACACCATCAACCATACTCTACTCCCGGCTTTCCCTCACAAACCTTCACTGTCTTTAGAATGGCTCTGAACATGGAAAAGTCACAAGCTCTGGGGCAGCCTGAGATGAAATGCAAGTACAGCCCTTTGGAAACCTGATAAGAATGCTTATCAACTGGGAACCTGATAAGAATTCTGGATACCTTATGCATATTTAATATTTCCTATCTGGCCACATTTTTAGGAATACATTTTAGTAATGTTCAGTAACAGCTTCTTTTTTTTTTTTATTAAAGATTTTTATTTATTAGTTAGAGAGAGAGAGAGAGAGAGAGACTGTGAGCAGAGGCAGACAGAGAGGCAGAGGGAGAAGCAGGCTCCCTGCCGAGCAAGGAGCCCGATGTGGGACTCGATCCCAGGACGCTGGGATCATGACCTGAGCCGAAGGCAGCCGCTTAACCAACTAAGCCACCCAGGCGTCCCTCAGTAACAGCTTCTAAAAGCAAACTTTGCTAGCCTGTGGTCTACTGGTCTACTGGAAGTAACATTTACCCCCGCCATTTAAATCCATGTGAATGAAACAAGTTGTGAAATCAGTCTGGGCGTTAGTTGTCTCAAAAATGTGGAAAAATAGCTTATTTTTAAAAAGCAGAAAAGCTGAGAAAGTAGGATATAATGTGTACATGTATACACATATACATACAGAAGAAGTGACGGAGATTTTAATTTCCTTCCAAGTCAAAAAAATAAAAGGAGGTGGGGGGAAACAGTACTTTTTTTTCTTTCATTTTCACTACCATCCAGGAAAAACACTGAGTTTTTTGTATACATAATTTCCTTTATTGCCTAAAATAACTTAAAGTATGGATATTTTAGAAAGGCTAAGTAACTTCCCCAAGGTCATATTGATAATAAAAGGCAGAATCAAGATTCAACCAGGATCTATAAGATTCCAGTGCTCTTAGATATGTTCATATATTAGTGCTTACAAACTTCATTAATTTTAATTTGGGTTGTACCCTTGTGATTTTTGCCATATCTACACACCATAGGTAGTATTTTTAACTTACTTTTAAAAATTAAGTTGACTTTTTTTAAACTTAAAGTAAATGTATCTCTAAAACTAAACTTTAGTTCATTCCAAAAAATGAAAAACCAAGTATCTCTTTCCATAAGTAGGAGTATTTTAAGATAAATAGCATGAAAAGACAAAACATTTCTTTTAAAATTTAGCTTAGTGGGACGCCTGGGTGGCTCAGTCGGTTAAGTGGCTGCCTTCGGCTCAGGTCATGATCCCAGCGTCCTGGGATGGAGTCCCACATCAGGCTCCTTGCTCAGCAGGGAGCCTGCTTCTCCCTCTGCCTCTGCCTGCCACTCTGTCCGCCTGTGCTCTCTCTCTCTGACAAATAAATAAATAAAATCTTTAAAAAAAAAATTTAAAATTTAGCTTAGTACTTTCATATGACAAAAAACCTTGTACTCCTTCTTCTCACAATCAATCTCTCTCTCAGTCTTTGTACCTCTATCTCTATCTCGCTCTTGTTCAAAAAAAGACAGTACTAGAGAAATGTCAGAATTAGCACCAGCAGAAACTTTCTCTTTAATGCAGTCAGAAAACTGGAAGAACACTGAGAAGGGTAATTTTCTCATTCTATGAGTCAAATGCTTTTAACGTGTCTTCCCACCTAACAGTATGTTGGGTGCCATTAGCAGTTTTTTGGGGTTTTTTTAGATTATTTATTTATTTATTTATTTCAGAGAAAGAGCATGAGAGGGGAGAAGGTCAGAGGGAGAAGGTCAGAGGGAGAAGCAGATTCCCCGTGGAGCTGGGAGCCCGATGCAGGACTCGATCCCGGGACTCCAGGATCATGACCTGAGCTGAAGGCAGTTGCTTAAACCAACTGAGCCACCCAGGCGCCCCCAGCAGTTTTGTGCACCTCCCTGGGAACACGGAGCTCAATCTTGCTGACCTGCTCCTCATGCTTGATGAAATTAACTCTGATGATATCCTGATTGGCTGTCACCCTCCCACAGTTCTGTGCTTTGTACAATTTTCTGCTTGAAGTTGGCAGAAACTCCACATGCAAACTGACTTGTGAGATAACATTGGAAAAGTACTCTGAACTTTACAGAATTAGATGCCTCAGAATTGATCAAAATGAAAACATTTTCATGCAGTGTATTCCCAGAACCCTGAGACTCTCTCAGGAAGAAGGTAGCCCTCTGAGTCCCTACCCACCACTGGCACCTGGAAAGCCCTCACCTTCTTGCTGTCTGCCACATGCTTTTAAAAAAGCCAAATGATGTCCATCAAAATAGGACATTCCCTTCAGACCATCTCATTTTTCATAAGGAAAGTTTATGGTAAAACAAAAAGGACACGGACATGCATATTTTATACACATTTGGTTTTATAGAATAGGTTGATTGTTGACAAAAAAGCTGCTGGCCTCTTATCCCTCTTGCTCCTGGGATGATAGGATAAATATTTTCTTCAGAGACCTGTTACTGTCACTGTTATTTTCAGCAGACATAAGGTAAGGGTTCAACGTTCTTAGCTGATATCATAGACTATGTCCAAAGGGAATGAGAAACAATTACCCAGAAATATTGAAATATATAAGATTAATTTTTCATAAATACTCTGTGTATAGCACAAAAGTAGTTAAGCATTAGCTGCTAAAATATAACAGTATAACTATTCCATAAAAAATGATGTTGAAAGCTTAGGCATGATCTAAATTGCCTTAAACAAAGTAGAAGATATTTATATAACACAGCGCTAAGGAGTAAAGCCAGTATAGATAAAGCCCTGGGTTAGTATTAGCCATATATGAAAAACTATGTGACTTGAGCAAGTGACTTATTTCTCTGTGCCTCAGTATCTGTAAAATGGGAATAATAATAATGGCTTATCTGTAAAATGGGAATAATAATAGTGGCACTTTCCTCATGGTGTTGGTGTGAATAAGAAATGGAATAAAACATTTAAAGTACTCCAAAGAGTGCTTGGTGTGTAGTAAGCCTTCCGTACATGCTAATACTTAGCCAAGTAAGTCAAGCATAAAAATTTTATTGTTGAGAAAAAAACAGTGACAAAACTATTGAAAGAAACCAGGTATATTAAGGAGAAAGTTTCAGTTTGGTGTTCTTTTTAACAACTGATTCACAGCTATTAACCTCCCTTTTTAACCAGAGAATCAGACACCCAGAGGTTTTGTTGTTTTGGGTTTTTTTTTTTTTTTTCAGCCAATAGCTAGCTAGGCTTTGATAACAAAATAAGGTACAGAAAAGCATGTGCACGTTAGGAAACGATATTGAGGTAAGAAGGCATGCAGGCCACATAACATAATATGCTCCCTTAGCACAAGCTCGAATGCTTGAACATAGTGCTTTGGATCAAGGGAAAAACATTTTTGGTAACACTTGAAATTGCAATCAAACATGAAGCACAATGTTGCATGAAATTAGATACATAAATTCTGAATATGGCAGAGTTTTATTTGTATTCAGCAGTAGACAAATAAGGATTTAATATTTTGACTGTAGCTGACATAGAAGTTTCAGGTATATGCAGTAGTGGTTGGACAAGTTTCTACATTTTATTATGCTCACCACTAGTGTAGCTACCCTCTGTCACCATGCACTGCTCATAAAATACCAACAACTGTATTCCTTATGCTGTGCCTTTAATAAGAATTTTTTAATAAGGGGCACCTGGCTGGCCCAGCCCGTGGAGCCTGTTACACTTGATCTCTTAGTTGTAAGTTCAAGCCCCATGCTGGGTGTAGAGAGGAATAAAAAACAAAAATCATTTAAAGAAAGAATTTTTTAATCAAATAGAAACTGGAAATAAAGAAAAACATTACTGTCAGAGAAAGATCTATCTTTTCCACTTTTTTTGCTGAACTTGTAAAACCATAGGCTGGAAGAAGTTAACAGCTTAAAAGAAATTTTCTGATATCAGCGGGGTTCCGTAAAACATAATTAGTCACACAAACATTTCACAATTAAATACGGTGATAGGTGTCATGTGTTACTACAAATAAATAAGATAGCTTTCATATCTCAAGACAAAAAATTCTGTGACCTTCCCTAATTTGAAAAGTTAGAGGTTGAAAGGTTATAAAGTAATGTATATGTGAATTAAGTAGAATTCTCTACACAAAAAAATAGTGATTTGTCTAATGATAATTTGAAAATGCTCTTATTTAATCACATACACAGCCTCTCGTGTTCAGTATCTAAACTGTACCTCATTTCTCTGAAATGTATCCGTGTACTGAAGAGGAATAATTTTTGTTCCTGTAAAAAACATTTAATGTCATCTGTTTTTTAAAAATTGTTCTTAACCTTTATGCTAAGAAAAATAATATTTATATGAATTTAAATAGCTTGAAATATCATAATATTCACATGAAAAGTAATAACTGTGAAGCTGGGGCCAATTATTTTTAACTTTTACCCAGAATTTTAAGTGATATCAAAATTCAAAATACATTTTGTTTCTGATACTTGTGGACACATTTGATCTCCATATGTAGTGATGCTATGCAAGGACATTTTTATTGAAACCATCCCTGTAAACACAAATTGAATAACTATATCTGGAAGTTAATTAAGTTGGAAAAGTTCAGCCATTTAATGGATTTTTTTTTTCTATATGGGGTATGGTATTTTCTTATGGCATATAAGGTGATAAAATTGGTTATTTTTTTTCATATCCCAAATGGATTCAGTCAATGAGGAAAAAAAAAAGATATATGAGTCTAGTTACAAAATATCATTGTCCATAGCCCCCTAAAAATTATTAAAGTGTATTTAAAATGTATTACAGCTGCCTGCACATATACAAGTAAATACAAGTAAAGCAATTCTTTCTGACTCAGAAATCAATTCTCTATACTCTTCACTTACGTATATTTATCTCAGCAAAATAGAGATTTCTAGAATAGTGTCATAGGTGCCTGCCCCATCAGCTTCCCAGCACTCATCTACCAAAACCCCATTAGTCAAAATGCAGTTCCTATGACCCAAACAAAGAAACAAAGACAGTGGAAACATTCTGCCAAAAACTTCAGCTGGACATTATTTCCCTAGTATTCTCACCAACAGCTCAAGTGTTGAGAGGCAGGTTTGTTGGGAGAGCATGTTGTTGCTTACCTTCAGACATAGGGCATCTGTTCTGTGATGTTTATTTCAAATCAAATCGAGTATCTACCCTCGTGTAAGAGAAGAATAATGTGATTAGGGGGTGGATTTATCTTTTTTTTTTTTTTAAGATTTTTTAAGATTTATTTATTTGACAGAGATCACAAGTAGGCAGAGAGGCGGGCAGAGAGGCAGGCAGAGACTGAGGAGGAAGCAGGCCCCCTGCTGCCGAGCAGAGAGCCCTTGTGGGGCTCGATCCCAGGACCTGGGATCCTGACCTGAGCCGAAGGCAGAGGCTTTAACCCACTGAGCCACCCAGGTGCCCAGGGTGGATTTATCTTACCACTCCATTAAGACCCGGGGAAATGACTTTCTTTCCTTGGACTTCTCTTTGTTAAGATGACTGTAAAATGCTACAGAAATAACTTATAGCTTCAGATGTACACTGCAGGTGTAAGATACATTTATGCATCACGTAATTCCATACCATATTTCCTCAGCAAAAAGCGCCTGTTGTAGGTAAAAGAACAGAAAACCAGGCAGACAGGGGGCCCTTTCCTCTTTAGGGCACAACAAAGTGTAGTGATCAGGAGTCTTCTGGGCATTACCACAGTCAAATCTGATGAACAGATAATGTTATAGCATTCTGTTCAGGTCTATAAAATGTGACTTACTAGAGAAATTTAATTATAAAGGAAAAACCTCTTCAAATAAAAAATTTGATTTGGGGAAGATTTGCTCATTGATATCTAGGAGAGAACCCCACTACACTGAATTATTACATCAATTTATTGAATTAAATGTCCCCAGCCCTTATTTATCTTAATCTATACAGAACCATATAACTGACATTGTTCCTCAATTCTGTGTTCTCTTATAATTAAAGAAAAAAAAAAAGGAAAACACAGATAAGAGAGCTGATATCCGAAACCTATTTCAAAAAAGTAACCTACAGAGGATTTGACATAATTTGTCACACACAAAACGGATAAAGTCCAATTTCTAATTCCATCTATCTGTGTTACAATTCTGGGGTTTTTCGTAATCGTGATAGTTCTAGGTATTACTAAACTCTGAAATCCTTCTGAATCATCCAGGATTCTATTATATCCTGCTGAATTTGAGTGCTAAGAGTATTTTGATAATACTATTACTAGGAACTATTCCAAAACTGTAAGCCTTAAGATTTCTTGAAATTTCTCATATATTTCTCAAATGTGATGATAAGAAAACAGAGTTTATTAATAGAATTATAGTATAAATATGCCATCACTTTACTATATCACTTGATCTCTCAGATTAATTTTATTCAATTTTAAAGTTGAAGCTATTTTTTATAGTCAATACTTTGATGTATATATTAAGTTTAATTAAATGAGAATTGTTAAATAACCATGACAGCCTTTGCTTCAGCTATTTGTAAATCATGAATTAACTATACAATTTCCAAGGACTTTTTAAATTATACCTCTAAATCAATCAATTTTAAAACACATTTTCCTGTTAGACATGAAATGATTTCTAAATATTTCTTCTTGTGCCAAAACTAATTACCCAAAGAACTACAGAAAGCAGCAAAATGTGTGAAATTTCAAAGTTCATAATAATCTCAGCATTAATCAGCATTTGGCTTCTAGCACTGGAATTAACTTATGCAATTTGGAGTATTATCCTAAACTTGTCATTATCATTTCCAGCATTGGGAGTCACTAATGATTGCTAGACACTATATAATTAGCATGAGAAGTCAGAAATCGATGCATGATCAAACACAAGTTATGTGCCAAATAAAATTGCTATAATTTATCAATTCAGCTAATCAAATGTAATTACCAGTGAGGCCAGAACACTCAAAACACAATCATAATTATTTTCAGAAAGTATCAGAGAATAGTTGTGAAAAAAATAAGAAAAATGTTAATGTGTTGATGTATGTGTAACAGAGCATCCAAGTTCTGGTAAAACACATAATTTAGCGTTGCAATTAATTTTTTTTAGTATTAACTAAATTTTTACACAGATATTTTAAATAAAATTATGTAACCCACATTAGGTAACTTCATTGTAAAGTTAAACGTTCATTTTTCTTAATCAGATGTATTTTTTTAACACAAAAGTTCTCCTTTGGACAGATGACTAAAGCAAAATTTTAATTAAAATGGTTTTTAAATTAGCTCAAGATGGAACTTTAAAAAGAGAAAAATCCAGGCAAATTTGCTGTAAATCAAAGAAAGGCAGATAGTAAGTTATGTGCAAATCCTGGTACAGTCCCAGTAATTCTGTCTCTTTTCTCCCTGTCATATCAGGGCACCAGTGTATTTTCATATACCAGTTGAGATCACCAGTACTAAAACTGATGATGTACCCAGTCTGCTTCCCTACTGTCTTCCCACAACTGGGCAGAATAGAATGCACTGGCCTTAACAAAAAAAAAAAAAAAAAAAAAAGCAGCCTGGGTATGATTTAGGCAAGACACTCACTCTCTGATGCAAGGATTAATGGATAATACAAGGATGATTCTCACCCAACAACATACCTCGCTGGTTTATAAAGAAAATCAAACAAAACCATACATATAAAGTGTTTCATAAGCTTCTAAACATTATACAAATAAGAGTTATTATGATGATTTGTGGTCCATGCCCACAGATTTAGCCCAGTCCCAGAGTCTAAAAATAACCCAAACCCAGTCTCTGTGTAGAATGAATTAAGGAAGCCTCAGCTAAGACATGCAAATGCTTCAGACTCTAAGACAGTCTTGTTGTTTCTCTTGCTGTAAGCTTATTACAGTTGCTCTAGGCTTTTTCTACTAATTGAATCCTCCTTTCATCTTGGGAACAAACAGGGCTCCCAAAATTAAATGAATAAATAAATCAAAACCAGAAAGCCTGATTCTTTAGATATCTGCTTTAAAGTTCTAATACCAATCCATTTCTCCCTATAGTAGATTTCTGCCTTCCTCTCTCCTGCCTTCTTAGGATATCTGACTTGAATCCGTATCCTATAGATGTGGCCTTCCTAGTACTTCATAACACACAAATTCTGCCTACCTTCCTGGTTTGCCACCACACTCTCTAGGTTTCGAGTCAATATATAATCCAGCCAGTTAGCAGATTTAGATTCAAGGCAGCGAATTCTTTTCTATGGTTTCCTACAGACGGAGCAAGATGTTTCATGAGGTAAACAGTTCTGTATCCCTTAAGATAATCAAGCCAAAGCATACCTAATAATCAGCCATGATTACCATGAAGGCACTGCTGCTCTGGTTGGGAGGTTGGACACGATCACTCTACAGTCCCAGGTCACCAGCTTCATTAGCCATTCTGCTAGTCTGCTTCTCTGATGGTTCAGAGCCAGAATGGATAAGACAGTGCACATCTCTTAACATCATTGCATCCTACTACACTAAACAAATTATTCCTATAATGAATCCAAGACACAACATACTATTTGCCTTACTTGCATTTTATGTGTGATTTTAGTTAAATGAAACGTACTCCAGAAACACAAATGTTCTTTTGGTGTAGATGTTAAAAACTGTTACTGCACTAATGTCCTTGTTAGAGAGAGCTATAATTAGTTACAGGAAATGATGTCATTAACTCTGAAGAGGGAATATTTTAAAATCACATATGGTAAGTCATGTACCAAACCAAACACCCATGGTATTTCTAATTGTGCTTTTACATTAGTTATCACACTATTTTCACTTCAATATCAAAACTTGTATCTATAAATAAATCTCATAAATTAAACTAAAATAGGAATAATGTAAAAGCTTGGAAATCATTTTATAATATTTATAGGAACATAGTATATTTGGTCTTGCTACAAAGAACTAAATTATTTTAACGTTAATTTTTTTCTTTTACTTTTATGCTGGTTTTATAATATCATATTATATTTTCCTTCAGTTTTAGGAGAGGAAATAAAACATCTTTTTTTTTTTTTTAAGGAACTAAAACATCTTAACATTACTCATGCAGTAACTTAAGTCTATTGTAGTATAGTAAATGACTGATTTTTCCAGTCTTTTCAACTTTTCATTTGGTTATGGAATAACAGAGCCTACTGATTTGAAAATTTGTGATCCACTATAGTATAATAAGACCATTTTTGTCTTTTAGTCATACTTATTGCTTGAACATTGGGAGACAGATGGAGAATAGGATAAAACATCAGAATTATTGGGTATAATAATGGGTGTGGATTATAAAACAACTGTTAGGAATTAGAAGCAAAAATGATAATAATAATAATAAGTAAGGAGAAAGGAGGTGCTATGGAGACAGAAATAAGTGTGGATATCCTGACGACAGTTTCCCAGTGGAGCCATGACTTGCCAAGTGTCCCTATAGTTAATCAAGAATTGACCCAACTTAAATAAGTTTGATGGTATACAGGAGAACTGAAGCAGAAGAATGCCTATCAAAGTAACTACTCAAGCCCATAAGTTAAACATCCATAGTTCCGTGGATGCTGATAGAAGACAGGAGACTCCTGAGACAAAAGACTTTGCTACTCATGGCAAAAGACATACGAGTATCTGGATAGTTGTCCTGGTTTTCCAAACTCAAGACCTAAGTCCAAGATAGAAGGCCAGATGAAGCCTGCATACAGTGCAGTGCCCTACAGGAGAGCGATCTGGAGTATATAGAATCCAGCTTTCTAGGAAGCAGTAAACAAGCCTGTCTTTTTCCAGACAAGATGTATTGCAGAACTATATGGTACATTCCAGAGAAGAGTTACCTTACTTGTCAGGATTGCTAGCCAAATAAATAATTCTAAGAAGTGGCCTTGGGAAAGAAACAGAGTTTTGTGATGTTAGCACACTCAGCAAGACATGTAGGAGTGCAGGAGGCCCATTCACAGAAAACTGCTGCTCAACAGTGGAGTGAAGTAGGTCTCCAACAGTGGGATACCCAGATCAGCATCACTCAGGAACTTATCAGAAATGCAGCTTCCTGGGCCTCATTCCAGACCTAGTTGTCTTAGTGCATTTGGACTGCTATAACAAAAATACTACAGGCCAGGCAATGTATAAGCAATAAACATTTATTTCTGAGTGCTGGCAGCTGGGAAGTCCAAAATCATGGCAGCATTCATTGTCTGCTGAGAGCCTATTTCCTAGTTTATAAACAGCAGCCTTTTGTTGCGTCCACATATGGTGGAAGAACCCAGGGAGCTCTCTGGGACCCCTTTTATAAGGACACTGATCCCATTCGAGGGCTTTGGCCTCATGGGCGAATCACCTTCCCAAAACCCTACCTTCTAATACTATCACATTGGGGGTTAAGATTTCAACATATGAATCTTGAAGAGACACAAACATTCAGACCATAATATTAGTGTATCAGAAATTTAGTAATCTGATTTACTATGGCCACTCAGTAATTCTGAGGCTCACTAAAGTCTGAGAACCAAACATGTAATGGAAAAAATTATTGATCTCAGTCAAGACTCTGGATCTAGTTAGGGCTTCCACCAACTACCTGGGCATGTCCTTCAAACTGTCCAGGCCTTAATATCTTTACCTATTATAGCAGGAGAGGGTTAGATAATTCTTGATTGCTTATTGCTCAAATTCAATGATGCTCTATATTTCCTGACACATAACTTTATAAATATTGCCTCTATGAAAGACCTTGAGATGTACATGGCAAGTACTGAGAAGCCACGAGAGACAGTCAGCAAGGCAGAGCCACAAGGATTCATAACCTCATAGGCTGACAGAACTTCCCTATCAGCACACTGGGAGTAGAACAGTACCTCAGACAGATGCAAAATAATAATCTGTATTATCAGAAGATCTGTTTATGAATTTATAGCAGGAGCTATCCCTGAAAGGAAGTCCAGTCTTGTGCCCTCTGGCCTGAGCATTCTCTTCCCAAAGACAAACTGTTAAGAATTATAATCAGAAGTTTTGCCTGTGAAGAGTTGATTGAATGTTCTGATATTGACCAATGTGTCCACATGTCATCTCAGGCCAGGTTGGTTCTCTTCCAGGACTTGATGCCTTCTCCTGTGGAGAACACATTCTCCTGAATGGAAACAACTGAGTTACCCTCCAAGACTCTCCTTCTTTTTTTTTTTTTTTTAAGATTTTACTTATTAATTTTGAGAGAGTGAGAAAGAAAGGGAAGGGACAGAGCGGGAGGGAGAGAGACAAGCAGACTCCACGCTGAGCATGGAGTCCTACACAAGACTCCGTCCCATAACCCACAATATGGTGACCTCAAGACTCCTATTTTTCTGTACTTGCATTGTCAAACAAGTCTCTTGTAGATCAACACTTTTCTTTGGCAGATTTAATAAGTTTCAGTTACATTCTAGTCAAGACCCAAAGACCTAGAAACTTTCTGCCTCTCTTAAGTGACATTGTATATTCTCTACCATCATCAGTTAAATCTTGACTTTAGAGTAAAAAATCTCAGAGGCAGACTGGTTGTCTTATTTCTGAGTTTCTGATGGGCTACTACATGTTTGTCTTTGCCTGTGTTTCCTGTATCCCCAAATCCCCTACATCCTAATGGCCATAAACTCAGGAACGGAGTCTCTTAAGCCCCTAAGAACTACATAATGGAGCAGTTTCCTCCACTCATAGCCATCTCAGTGAGTTAGTAGCCATCTCAGTTTTCATACCATTTATGGTTTTTGTGATATGATTCTTTTAGTCTTAAAGTATAATGCAATTTTGGTCCCAAGAGCTTATTAATAGAAGACAAGTTTAACTTATAATGAACAATAGCGCCATGAATCTGTTTGTGTTATTTAGAAATTTGAATTGAATTGTATCTCATTTGTAATAAAGGATTTGTAAAAGCCACATGTATTCACATTGTCTATAAAAAGTGAATGACTGAACAGTTATTCAATAAACATGATCAGTGAC
>RCUC01126690.1:0-20198 GCA_003697995.1 Taxidea taxus jeffersonii | reverse complement strand
TGTAGGACCTGATCCTAGGGACCCTGTGATCATGACCTGAGTCATCCTTGTGACCTTATATCAGTGGAGTCATGTATTCCACTCCAGTGGAGTGATGAAGAAAATTAACTTTCTCCAACAACAGTGTGTGATATAGACTGAGTACTGCCAACAAGGAAGCTCATTCAAGCCTTGGGTTTCAGAGTTTTTAGGGGGGCTCAATCACATAAACATGATTAGCATGATACGAAAACATTTGATCTTTCACTATTACTTACAACATTAGCTGTTAGGGCTTTTTTTGTTTTTGCTTTTGTTTTGTAGATTCTATATATAGAGGTAGTTACCTATTCCTATTTTTCTGGAGAGATTTTATAATAAATGAGTACTGAATTTTGCCAAATGCTTTTTCTGCATCAATTAATTTTTTTTTCATTAGGCTGTGAATATGGAAGATTGTACTGATTTTTTTTTTTGGAGATTGATTCAGCCTCATATACCTGTAGTAAATCCAATTTAGTTGTGGTGTATAATTTCTTTTATATAGCTTGTTGGAGTCAATGTACTAAATTTGTTGAAAATTCTTATGTCTAAGTTTGTGAAAATATTGGTCTGTATCTTTCCATCCTTCCTTTCTGTCTTTCCTTTTTTTCTTCGCTCTCCCTCTCTCTACTTTCTCTTTCTTTTTTAAATTTCAGTTATTATATTTTTGCAGTTCTATACTTTCTAGTTAGTTCCTTTATAACTTTTATTTCTTTTCTGAGATGTTCTATTTTTTCATTTGTTTAAAAGGAATTTGTAATTATTCTCAAAGCAATTTTACAGTGGCTGCTTTAAAATCTTTGCACAATTATTCCCACATCTGATTCATCTCTGTATTGATGTGGCTTGGTTTTTGTCACTTAAGGTACAATTTTCTTGGCTCTTACATGACCAGTGATTTTTTATTATATCCTGAACATTTCTTCTGGTCTACTTTTACGGACTATATTCTAATGACAATTTAGCTTTCTGAGCCCTTACAATATTTCATTCTGCTTCATTTTTCTGGTTGTGAGTGAGCGAGCACCTCCTAGATCCCCATTCATGCTGCATATGGAAGTGGAAGACTTTCTTAAGCCCTCCAGTTATCACTAGGTGTCAGGTGGGGTATGTTATATCAGCAGGAGAGAATTTCTTGTGCACTGATCTCTGGCTGAGTCTGGTAGGCTTCCCAGTATATCTCTGTTGTGTGGCAGAGAGAAGAAAAGTGTCTACCTGAGCAGACGAGTGGAAATGTCAGAATTGCTTGCAAGTAGCACTTCCCCACACACCATGTACCATGACTTCTTTTCTTCAAGATCTAGTTTAAATCTTATTTTCTCTAAGAAACTGTGCAGTGTTATCTGGTTTAATTAATACACACTCACTATATACATGCCATAATAGCTTACATATCTTTGTTACAGTACTCACTTCATTAAACTTTGTAACAGAATGGTTCATAAATATGACTGCTTCACCCACTATTGTGGGATTCCTTGGAGGACAATTGCTGGTGGACATTTTATTTGCATTTATAAAGTTCCCGGCACAATATTCCACATAGAGTAGGTACTAATCAGTTCCTTCTCTTTCCAACTGTATTTTCCATTATCAAATTTCTTGGAATAGTTCGTATTTAAATCAGGACCTTTTACAAGCCTATGTCCTACTTAACTCCAGTGCTGTTGGTTTCTTATCCTAGGCATCCTATCAAATTCAGTACTATAGTGACTATTTTAGGATCCAAATAACACCTTTATTTTTACCAAATATGAAATAATTTGGCAATAAAACCATTCAATTAACTACCACTCAAATTCAAGCATTACTGAACAATTCTTTTTTACTTGATTACTGCTACAATTTTACATGTCAGTCCCATATTTTCTTAATTTAGTTTTCCCTTTATGTCAAAAGGCTTACATCTGGAATGAAAGTCATGATGGATGCTAATTACATTTAGTGCCTGCAGGTCTGTTTCATATTTAATATTACTAAATTATGGAGTTTTTTATGACTTCAGGAATACTAAATATTTTTGATAAGCATGTTTTCTATATTTCTTTTTAAAATTTACTTTCTTTTATTACTATTAAAGTTTTATCCAATTATATTAACATACAGTGTTATATTAGTCTCAGGTATACAATATAATGATAATATACATTCTACATACTTACATACATATATAGAATGTACAATTCAATACATTTCTCAGTGTTTCTCAAGGTAAGTCTACTCTTAATCCCCTTTATTTCACTCACCCACTCCACCTCCTCTCTTAAAACCACCAGTTTGTTCTCTCTCTATATGTATATATATGATAAGCATGTTTAAACACATAATCTTAAGTGTTTTTCTTTTGACTACTCACATGCTGATACAATTTTATATTTAGGTGTGTCCCTATGAAAACATACCCTTTCCTAAATTTCACTGTAAAAATGGAATTCATGCTTTCATTCAATGTCATGCTTCTTTATCAAATAGATTTCTTTTCTTTTTTTTTCTTAAAGAGAGAGAAAGAAAGAGAGAGAGCAGAGGTATAGGGAGAGAGAGAATGTATGTGCTAGGCATGGACCCTGATGTGGGGCTCAATCTCACAACCCTGAGATCAGGACCTTAGTGGAAATCAAGAGTCAGAGGCTTAATCAACTGAACCACCCAGGCACCCCTCAAATAGATTTATTTTCTAAAATTTTTAAAAATGCAGCTTGAACTAAGGTTCACATAACAATACAACATCCAGATGATTTTATTATGATGATATACAGTAATTATATATTGCAATCTCTGACTCCTCCATGTTATAAAAATGCCATGTCACTCTAAGCAATGGAAGTATAAAAGAAAAAATAAAATAAAAGTAAAGGAAGATAAAATTAAGAATAGAAGGAAGGAAGGAAGAAAAAGCTATATGTTTTAATATGTTTAAATAAAATGGTATATGTAATCTTAGCACAAAACTCGTGCCTAAAAAGTTGCATAAATTATGATGCCAGCCAGAAATATCAGTCAAGGTGAGCATAGTTATTTAATTAAGCAAATGTTCACCAATATCACTTTCCAAAGTGGAGGACAACTGTATAAAGTGGTTGGTATGCTGGCCAAGCTTGTACAGAATGATCTCACCATTCATATCTTTGATGTCAAATAGTTTACATCTTCATCCTTAATATATTAATATCACTGGATCATGTTCATATTCTAAATTCAAACTTGCCTATATCTAATGATTGATACTCCTAATAATTGCCTGCAAACTAATAATACAGTTTAGCAACATCATCACAATTCCAAAGCAATGCTGGTTTTGAAATTATTTAGACATCTTATTGAATCTTGCCATCATTAATTTTTACAATCAGTGGAGTTGACACTTAAGAAGGATGTTAGTAGTGATATGAAACACAGAAGTCATAAATACTGAATTGAGAACACATGAAAAAATATTGTATGTAAAATGAAAACCTAAATTGATCTTTTCAGAATTTATACTTTTTGATTGTGTTTTGAACTTTAAAGTAAAGAACAAAATTAAAGGTGTAAATATTTAATAAAATGTCGAGAAAGAGAATTTTGAATTTTATGTCTAAGACTGAAAATAATTAAAAATTGTGTGGTATTATTTACCTGGAAATAGAAACATGTTTTGCAAAATGTTTTCTTCTGCTGCTTTCCATGCCAACATCAGTACAATATTAAAAACTGGTTGCATTTAAAGCTAAAGGAATTTTTTTAATTCAAATTTTTATTGAACAGAAAATTTTTATTGTACAGATTAATGATTTAAGTCTTGTTCAGAGAACTGGTTAAGCCAGATGTTTCTTGGTTAGCCCATTTCAGTTGAAATGTTCTCTGGCTGTGAAATCGAGAAGGTAATCTTTTTTTTTTTTTAAGATTTTATTTATTTATTTGACAGACAGAGAGAGAGATCACAAGTACATAGAGAGGCAGGCAGAGAGAGAGGAGGAAGCAGGCTCCCCGCTGAGCAGAGAGCCCAATTCGGGGCTCGATCCCAGGACCCTGAGATCATGACCTGAGCCGAAGGCAGAGGCTTTAACCCACTGAGCCACACAGGCGCCTGAGAAGGTAATCTTTTTGTACCTACACTCTGTGTCTAACTTCAAGTCCAACTGGAGTCCTAGTTTTTTTTTGGGGGGGGGGTGTTTTGTTTTGTTTTGTTTTTCCTAATCATTAGTAGATGACAAAGGTCTTCCTTATTGTTTTCAGTATCTAGAGAAAATTTATTGATCTTCTTACATACAATCCAAATACCACCAACTTTGAGAACCTCTCCAAATGCCACATGACAATAAGGATGCAACCACCAGTATTTTCTTCAACACTTGGTTCATGAGGATAGAATTATTCCTATGTCAATCTCTTTCTCTGACTTAGCTCTATCCAATAGAAAATAAAGTGTGAACCACACATGCAATTTAAAATTTTCCTGTAGATACATTTAAGGTAAATAACTTTAATAATACATATCATTCAATGCAAATATCCAAATCTCTTTTATAATTTCAATGTTATTAGTGCACAAATTATTATGGAGAGATTTTATATCCTTCCAATTTTTTTTTTTTAAATTAAGTGTCTTCAAAATCCTGTGTCACTTTACCATTAGAACACATTTCTTTTTGGACCAGTCATATTTCAGATGCTCAAAACCTCCATATGGCTAATAGCTGCCCTCTTGGACATTACAGATCTACACTTGATTTTTGATTGATTGATTTCATTCACTGAGCCTTATTTATCCATTTATCTATTTCCTTAACTTTCTCCTTTATCTTTTTACTTTGAAAAAAATATAAATAATTTAGACCTACCTTTTTCCATCCTAGTCTTCACACTTAGATTTCATACCCTTTATTTAATGGCAGAATACAATTTTCCTCCTGACTTCTGCTGAAATATATCTGCAGGGATCTTCACTGTCAGCAGCATTATTACTGAATCATTTATTGATACTTTATGTGTGAAATGTGACATTAATTATTCATTATACAATATGTAGCAAATACTATGACATACATACTATAACCCCACATTTAAGTGGAGGTTATTTGAGACTCAGAGATTGAACAACTTCAACAAAATTATTAAATGGTCAAGCTAGGATTCAACGCTAACCTAGACTTTTCTCCAATATACAGCATATCAAGGAGCAACATGTAAGAGTGACTGGATCCTCTGTTGTGATAGAGATAGAGTACGGATATGACCAATATCCAATATAGTACTGGATATATCTGGTAAGTGGTGACTGAGAAATGAAAAGATGACAGGAAATGGAGACATCCAAAGTAACATTAAAAACAATCTTTCCTGGCTGCCCGGGTGGCTCAGTTGGTTAAGCATCTGACTTCGGCTCAGGTCATGATCTCACTAGGGACCAAGATCTGCTTAGGGCTCCCTGCTTGGAGGGGAGGCTGCTTCTCCCTCTCCTCCCTGCTCAGGCTCTCTTGCTATCTCTGTCTCTCAAACAAATACATAAAATCTTTAAAACAACAACAATCTTTCCAGATTACAGATTTCCAGCTGTATTAGCTTCCAAAAGTTTTTCTCTTCCTTTTAAAAATTTCCTTCATAATGTTAAATAATAAGCTAAATCCTCTTCTACAACTCTGCATTTTTTCCTAGTCCTGAAACATTTGGGATCAAAGTAACTCCACAGATCTGTGAATAAATACAAACCGTACAAACAATAAATACAAACATGTAAAATAAACATGATTTCTATGTGTGATCTGTATAAATTAATGAATATACATTTGCATGATCTCCAGTTATATTTGAACGGAAAATGAGATCAAAAGCAAATGTTTGCCAACATGTAGCTTGTTTTTGTAATTGTTGTTGTTAGTTCATTAGCTTCTGCTAGATTTTGTCATATTAAAAAGTAACTGATTTTTAACAACAGTATCAAAAAGACTGGGGGGGGGGGTGTCTATATATCTGCTAGGAAATTATTACCTGCCTTATAATCTTTTGTCACAGAGGTTGCCATTCTAGTTAAGGTTAGATCATTTATTTTTGTTCCGATTGCTTCCTGATGAGCGTCAAAGTTGGTAAGGAAAGCACATTTATGAATTTTGCCTCATAGGCAAAGATCAAAGATCATGAGATCATAGGTTCTCATAGGGCTGGATGTGCAAATGTTCTATAGTGGTTTAAACTTTGTTATTAAAAAAAAAACTTTGATGTATCACTAATTGGCTTTAACACCATTGAAGAGGTGCTGAAATCAGTAGGCAAGAAATTTCTAGCAGTAGGTAGAACATGGAGAACTTTGAGAATCACCATATGCTTTCAGAAATTCAGGCATTAAAACACAAGTCCAAAAAAGGAGTCAGAACTCAAATTTTCTATTATTATTTTTAAAGCACAGCTTCATTATAATTTCTATAAAGCTACTGCAAGTGTTCTTGCAAATTCTAAAAAGCTTAAGTTGTTACTTCACAGTTTTTATTTTTGTAGACACAACTCCTTGCCTTGACTACTTGTTATATGCATGCATTGTGACACCTAATGTGCAATGAAAGATAGAATGACAAAGATCATTCTTCTCTGGTAATTTGTGCACACTTGAATGAATATCTGTATGAGAAACTCCAGTAGTCATGAAATAAGGAATCATGTCAGACAACTGTCCTACAAGATGTCTTGAATTGGGTTGTTTGATTTTACCTCAGTATATGCCTTCTAAAATCATGTTTCTTAAATTGATCAATAAAATACCAACTTTACCAATTCGTGGGAAAAATACAGAATTTCACTTTTACTACTAGAAACTAAAAATAACTTTCTTCGTCTACTATAATTGGTCATTTTTTTACTAGAAGAGGTCATTCTCAAGGACATTCTGAGAACTTATTTGTAGTAACATATATGTATATATATATGTAGATATATATATGTATATATATATATGTAGAACATATACTTAATGCTTCCTCAGTTATAGTGACATTTTTACATTCAGACAAACACATTTGTTCTTATTCCATTTGGTGACTAAAGGATGCATTCATATAATGTGTAACCATCACCATGGTCTAATATGACAATCTTTTCATCACACCAAAAGGAAATCTCATATAAATTAGGAGTAACTCCGTATTCCCTACCATTTCCTACCTCTCAACGTAGGCAACCACTATTATACTTTTTATAAACTTTATTAGATTATGCCATTTCTTTTATTTTCAAAGAGGCTTCTGGACAGTGAGGAAAATATACACACATAAATAACTATGTCAATAATCAGGTGAAGTTTACTCTAGATTTTCTTATTTTTTAAGATTTATTTATTTATTTGAGTGAGAGAGTGAATACAAGTTGGGGAGGATAGTTTTACTAGTAAATTCTTTGAAATATATAAGGAAAAAATAATATCAACTCATAAAAAACCTTTAAAAAATCAAGGAATAAAGAACATTTTGAACTTTGATTTGCAAGAATTCTTATAATAAAACATGCCCAAGATATTTCAAGAAAAGAACATTATAAGTTAATATGCTCATGAACACAGAAAAAAAGTACTTATCAAATTATGAGGAAATATATATATAATATATACATACATATATTAATGACATATTTTACACAATTATAATATATATATATCTTCTATTTAAATCTCTATCTATATATCTTATCTATATCTATATCATCTGTAATACACCATCAAATGCAAATTACCTAGTAATATACTGTTAGCTTAACATTTAAAAAATCAAAAATAAATATTTACTTGCAAAAACATGAAATTAGACCTTACCTCACACCATTGTTGTGGAAGAAAGATTTTACTCTTCTCTTTAATGTTGCTTTCAGCTGATCTAAAAATTAAATTGACATGAGACAGATTAGCAGGAGAAAATAATATTTAATCATGTACATATAAGGAATCCACATGAGAGATTCCAAAGACAGGAAAAATGTGGTACATACATCATTCTGGACTAAGATGAAGAGAATAGGGATCTGAGGCTTCAAAGGGAAGAAAGGCAATTCCCAGAAATCATGAAAAGATTAGATGTTTGATAAACAAATGTTTGCTGGGTCATCCAGAACCAATGACAAAGAGAGGATTTTGATCAAAAAGGCCTTGCTAGGTTGTTACCTGTCTACCATACCTGGTTCATATTATACCATGGTTATTTATGGTGATAGCTCCCTTTGTGGTCCTCTCACTAAATTCTTTAGGCAGTTAGATGGGAGGCAAAAAAACTTTTTTAGTCTTCTGTTTCTTGAAAATAATCCGCATGTCAAAGAGACACACTTTAGGGTGGCAATTTTCCTCTCCTATGCCATGCATAAAAAGTAATTCAAAATAGATCATAAACCTAAATATAAGCATAAAAATGATAAAACTCTAAGAAAAAAAAACATAGGAATAAATCTTCATGACTTTGAATTAAGCAAAGTTCTATAAATATGATACCAAAAACACAAGTGATAATAGGAAAAAATGACAAGTTGGACTTTATTAAAATGAAATGCTTTTGCCTTTCAAAAGACACCATCACAAACTTGGAAAGACAGAACACATGCTGGTAGAAAGTATTTATAAATTATACGACTGATAAGGCACTATAAAATACTGCAATAATTTAGACCTAAATTAATGTCCATGATCGATATTGTCAAGATATAAATTCTTCCCATATTAATTTATAGATTTAACATGCCAACATCCCAACTATACTTCATAAGCTTTTCTTAAGTGGGAATTGACAAGTTTATTTTAAAATGTATGTAAGCATCAGGGCAACTGGATGTCTCAGTCAGTTAGGAAGCCTATTCATGACTTTGGCTCAGGACATGATCCCAGGGTGGTGAGATCAAGCCCTATGTTGGACTCTACACTGAGTATGGAGTCTGCTTAAGATTCTCTCTTCCTTTTCCTCTGCCCCTCATCCCCTGCCAGTGCTCTCTCTCTCTCAAGTAAATAAATAAATAAATAAGTGTAAAAATGTATATAAGGATAGCCAAAACAATCTAGAGAAAGTATATTAGAGGACCTACACTGTGAGTCTCAGTATTTGAGAATATCAGAATGAATATTTGATATAATTATTTTTCCTATTTTTACAATAAGCTTCATAATAATGGTTTAGTGTGTTTTGAGATTCTAGCTAATGACATTTTTAGTAAGTTGATCATATATCTCAGTTTGCCTAAAACACTATTGATTTTTTTTCAAATGTAGATAATATTTTTTATTATGTTATATTAGTCACCATACAGTACTATTGATTTATGCCTACTGCTCATCTGTTTTTTGTTTCATGTCTATTTTTTAAATAGGCTTTATTTTTTTTTTACTTTATTTAAGCTTTATTTAAACATATGATGTAACCCCACCACCCTCACCCAACCCCTCTTCCCCCCACCCCCCTCAGTTTGTTTTATGACATTAAGAGTCTCTTTTGGTTTTTCTCCCTCCCGATCCCATCTTCTTTCATTTTTACTTTTCCTACCACCTTAACTCCCACCCCCGTTGCGTCTCCACTTCCTCATATCAGGGAGATCATGTGGTAGTTGTCTTTCTCCAGTTGGCTTATTTCGCTAAGCATAATACACTCTAGTTCCATCCATGTCGTCGCAAATGGTAAGAGTTCCTCAAAAAATTGAAAATAGAGCTACCTTATGATCCAGCAATTGCACTACTGGGTATTTATCCTAAAGATACAAACGTAGTGATCCAAAGGGGCACGTGTACCCGAATGTTTATAGCAGCAATGTCCACAATAGCCAAGTTATGGAAAGAACCTAGATGTCCATCAACAGATGAATGGATAAAGAAGATGTGGTATATATATATGATGGAATACTATGCAGGCTTTATTATTTTTAATTCAGTTTTAAATTTATAGGAAAATTGAGAAGATAGCTTAAACATTTCCCACATACTGTGTACCCAGTTTTCTTTATTATTAATAATTTGCAGGAATATGGTACATTTTTTTTAAAGACTTTATTTATTTGGCAGAGAGAAACACAGTGAGAGAGGGAACACAAGCAGGGGGAGGGGGAGAGGGAGAAGCAGGCTTTGCACGGAGCGGAGAGCCGGATTCGGGACTCGATCCCAGGACCCTGGGATCATGACCCGAGCCCAAGGCAGAGGCTTAATGACTGAGACACCCAGGCATCCCAGAAATATGGTACATTTTTAAAATAACTAACCAATATTGAAATATTATTATAAATTTAAGTCAGTTTTTTTAAATTTTATTTAGTTTTTACCTAATGTCCTTTCTCTGTTCCAGGAGTCCACCCACAATACCATGTTAATCTAGTTATTGTGTTTCATTAAGTATCTCTTAGCTATGAGAGTTCCTCAAACTATCTTTGTTTTGGAGGCCTTGACAGTTTTGAGAAGTACCAATCAGGAATTTTGTAGAAAACCTTTGTATTGCAATAAATATGATGTTTTTCTCATAATTAGTGTAGGGAATGGATTCATGGGAGGAAGAACACTGAGGTAAATTGCCACTGTCATCACATCATATCAAGTATAAATACAGTCAATGCGATTTATGACTTTTGAAGTTGACCATGATCAGCTGGCTGTTAGTGTTTGTCAAGTTTCTCTTCTATAGAATTTTCATTTTTTCTTCAGCATGCAGTCTCTTAGGAAGGAATCATAATATGCATAAGGAGTGGGAAGGTATGCTCCCTTCTTTGAGAACACAGTATCTATATAAATTATTTAGAATTATTTGGCACAAGAGAGTTGTCTTTCCTCCTTGTTTATTAATTTATTTAATCATTTATTTCTGTCAGTATGGATATTTATGTTATATTAGGTTATAATCCAGTACTATTTATTGATACTTTTGCTCTGATTGCTTCAGTTGTAAACATTGGGTAATTTTTAAGTGAGTTGCTGTGGTCTTTAACATATCTTCATGTCATCAGTGTTGTGTTGTGTTTTGTTTTGTTTTTAGCACTTCTTTATTTTATAACAGCATTTAATAACAGCATTAAAACCAAAACGTGTGCACTGGGTTTACTTGTTGTCACTAAGGTATTATTACTAAGGTAAACACCAGTATTTACTTGTCAGCTAACAGAGCAAGGAGGTATGTGTGTATACTAAATCATATATGCACACATATCTACCAATATTTCTGTATAAAACCAATTGTATTAATATTTAGCTAAACTCGAGCTATAGATGTTTCTGACTCTAATCAATTACCACATAAGTCATTCTAACTTATTTTCCTTGCTTATCTGTAAAGTTCCTAACAGTGAGAAACCAGGCTCCTACCATCTGCAATCTATTTACTTAATTGTCCAATTCTGGTATAAATATACCATGGAAAAAATTTTTATCAACAACTTGTCAGTTCCTTTGCCATTAGTCTTGCAGATTCCTCTCATTTCCAGAGTTACTTAGTTCAACATCTCTCCCTGCCTTTCTTGTCAGTGAGGTTTCTTCTTATATTTGTAGTACAGTTGGATTCTCTTGTCCTATTCTGCATTCCTTCCTGGAATCCCCAACCTCCTAAATAATTTCTTGAATTGAGATATATTAAGATAAATTGTCTGTACTAAAACATGCTGGGTTCTGACAGATGTCCTATGTTATGTATCTATCATTAAACTATCACAGAAAATACTTTCACCCCTTTAAATTCCCCTGTGCTTTATCTATTCAATCCTCTTTGCCTCCCTCCAAACCCTTGTCAGTGTTGATCTTTTTACTTTATTTTTATAATTTATCTTCCAAAATGTCATATAATTGAATTATGGAATAAGTAGTCTTTTCAAACTGATTTTTTTTTTTTTTACTTAACAACAATAGCCATTGTGCTTTTTATAGCTTGATAGATTTTTTTTTTTTTTAAGTCACTGAATACTATTCTATTTTCTGGGAGTTCTGTAATTTGGTTTATTCACCTATTGAAGGACAACTTGGTTGCTTCCAGTTCAGAGTGATTAGTGAATAGAGCTTATAAAAATAAACATAGGCAGGGTTTTGCATGGATATGTTTTTAAATGAATTGAGTAAACACCAACTAGCTACCTGTTGGATTAGATGGTAAGACTGTATTTAGCTTTGCAAGAAACTACCAAACTGTCTCTCAAAATGGTACTACCATGCAGCAATCCCACTAGCAACAAATGAGTTTCTGTTGCCCTGTGTTCTCACCAGGATTTGGCAATATCAATTTTATTTTACTTACTATAATAGATGTGTGGTGGTAACTCATTATCTTTTTCTTTAAGATTTATTTACGTATTTTTAAGAGACAGAGAGAGAGAGAAAACCTTAAGCAGGCTCCTGCTGAGCACGGAGCCCATTGGGGAACTCAGTCTCATGACCCTGGGGTCATAACCTAAGCTGCAACCAAGAGTTATACACTTAACTGATTATACCACTCAGGCACCCCACTCACTGTCCTTTTAATTTGTAATTCCTTAGTAGTAAGTAATGTTGAGCATCTTTTAGTGTTTTTTCAGCATCCGTATGTCTTCTTTGGTGAAGTGTCTCCCTGGGTTTTTGTCCACTTAAATAAATTGAGTTATTTATTTTCTTGTTGAATTTTAAGTCTTCTTTATATATTTTGGATACTTTACCAGATGTGTGTTTGAAAAATATTTTTTCAGGGTACCTGGGTGGCTCAGTCGGTTAAGTGTCTGCCTTCAACTCAGGTCATGATCCCAGGGTTCTGGAATCTAGCCCCATGTTGGGCCCCCTGCTCAGTGAAGCTCCCTGCTTCTCCTTCTCCCTCTGCCTCTACCCTCTGGCTCATCTTCTCTTGTTCTCTCCCTTTCTCTACAGCAAATAAATAAATAAAATATTTTTTAAAATAAAAATAAATAATTTTCTTAGTCTATGACTATAATTTCATTCTTTAACAGTATATTTCACAAAACAGAAAATCTCAATTGTAATAAAATCTAACATCAATTTGTTCTTCCATGGGTCATGCTTTTGGCGTTGTACCTAAAAACTCATGTTCAAAACCTAAGTTTATGCAGATTTTTTCCTATGCTTGACTCTAGAAGTTCTATAGTATTATGCTTTGTAGTTAGAGTGTGGACCATTTTGAATTAATTTTTGAAAAAAGGTATAATTTCTCTGTCTAGATTGATTGACTGATTTTGCATATAGATGTCCAGTTGTTGCAGCACCATTTGTTGAAAAGACTCTCCTTTTCCCACTGAAATGCCTTTCTGCCTTTGTCAGAGATTGGTTAACTATACTTATGAGGGTCTTGATTCTAATCTATCAATTCTTATGTTTATCATTTGGCCAATACCCCTCTGTCTTGATTACCACAGTTTTATAGTATGTCTTGAAGTCAGGTAGTGTTATTCTTCCAACACTTTCATCAGTATTATGTTGCCTTTTTCTGTCTTTTGCTATCCCACATTAAGATTAATTAGCTTAGATTTTGTGTATTTTTATTTTTTTATTATTGCTGTTTAAATTTAGAAGTCCAGAAGTAGAGGGGCACCTGGATTGCTCAGTCCATTAAGCATCTGACTTTGGTTCAGGACACGATATTGGGGTCCTGGGATAGAGCCTTGCATTAGGCTCCCTGCTCCTCAGGAAGTCTGCTTCTCCTTCTGCCCCTCCTGTCATCTTCACCTCCCTTCAAAAAAAACAAAACAAAACAAACAAAAAAAAAAACCCTAAAAAAAAAAAAAAGATGTCCAGAAGTAGATGTCATAGGAATAGAAAGTATATTTCTGACTCTCCACAAAGCATTTGTCTCTGTAATGCGGAAACTCTTCCTGGATCAAAAATAAGAGATTGCAAGCCATAATGAATAGTATTGGTATTATTTGGGCCTATAGAATGGTGATCAGGGAAGTATGGATAAAAAAACATAAACACTGTAGGGGCAGAAAAGTTTTCACTTCTTCCCTTCTAGATTTTTTGCTTAGTTTAATAATTAAATTGATACAAGGCAATTTAACAGGGGAAAAACAAACTCAAGTTTATTAACATACGTATCTCCTATACACATGGGAAAGATCCAGGAAAACTGAGCAACTCCCCAAAATGGCCAAAGCCATCATCTTAAATACCATCTTCAGGTAACCAAAATATGTTGAGAGTGGGAGTTCATTATGCCTCATCTTATGCCTGCAATTCCTCAAAAATAACCAGCTTAAAATAATCAATATACCAAGGGACACAATTTGGGATGGTGAATTCTGCTCCTCTACATGAGTTAAAGAAGGTAATGATGAGGAAAGTGTAGACTTAAGGTCTTGAAATCTGGGTAGTCACATTAAATTAATAATCCCTTTGCTTGGGAACAGTTGCTAAAATCAAACCTCCACTGAATTAATTTTCATCATAAGCACTCTTATTTAGAACCAGCACATGGTCATTACCCATTTGGTGGAATCAGTAGACAATACCATTTAGAGAAATTGCATTGATCTGTGACCTGGGAAAACAGAACAAGAGCTGTTACGTACTTCTTCAACAGGACAGGAAGCATTCTTTGCCAGTTTGCCTTGACTCTGCATTTTGCAAGGTCATTTGCCACCTCATCCATGGATTCCATAATGATTAAAATAAATATGACTTCTTGTTTTATGTTGAGGGGTGAATAAAGGAATCAGGTAAGCAGCCCACAATAGAGCAGCTTTGTTATTTACATTCTGTCTAGTGATTCACAGGGTCATTAAGTTGCAAGGACAGAAAAAAAAAGTTGCAACTGAAAACATATTAAGTAACAGGTTTACTTAATATGAAAATACTTAAAAGTGTTCCATGAACCCAATAAACATTCCCCAGTCTCTGACATCATATCTATTCTAGCCTAATACCAAGATATAGAGGACCTGAATGCTGTTAACTCCTGTTATCCTTCACAGTTTTTTGTAATAAGCTCAATTTATTGTTGGTATTACAAGTTTTCATCATCCCTACAGTCCAAAAGGAATAAAATTTTATTTTTCCAGTATGAATGCTTCTCAAATTGTGAGATCAAAAAACATGTTATAAATGTAACCAACACTGAAGTGAACTGAAAATGACTAATAAGGTTACAAGTGTAGTGTAATAATTCCTAACAGCATTTCTATTTTAACATGACTGAAAGTCTTTAAGGAACAGGAATAATTATCAAATAACATGTAGAAAGGTACACATCAAATCAGTCACCAAATTTTAGAGATATTCTTAGGGCACTAATATTTTTCTGTGGTTTTTGAAATTACATATAGTTAGGACTATGTTTTCGTGGCATTAGAAGTACGGAGTGCTAACAAAGGGCCAGGCATGTATGGATCATCCAATTTATTCAGTACACTCACAAGCTTAAGACCTCAGACTATTACAGAACTTAGAGAGCTAGAAATAAAATCCAGGCCTAAAGTTGTAAACCTTTTGTGATCTGTTCCACACAATTTCTACCCTCTTTCACTGGTTCTTCATTCTGACTTATCCTTTACTTTCTTTCTACCACATGGTAAGGAAAAATGTGTGCTGATTATTTACTTGGTTACCTTTTTAATATTTTTTCATTCTATCAAGTGTTCATCTGCATTTTCTGAACATGCCCATTCATTCATTTGTTAATTATATTGCACTATTTATCAGATACAAGTGCTGGCCTTGTTCTAAGTACTGGGCATTCCATCCAATCAATAAAGATTGATTTAGTGCTTGTTATGTATGAGTCACTTTAATATCTCACAACAACAACCTATGATGTATGGACTATTACAACCCACAAGTCACAAAAGAAAAAATCTAAAACAAAATGTTTATAAGTGTGACAGAGCTGGAGAATCAACACAGGTAGTGTGACTCTGTTTCCCACCATTTAACTACTAGAATGTACCAATTCTGTCTCAGAGTGATGAACTTGACAGAAAAGGTCTATCCTTTTATAGTGCTGGCTCTCTACTGTGGGAAAATAGCAAACAGCAAGTAAAGAAGTTATTAATTTCAAATAGTGGTAACTGGTATTTACTGTTAATAACAAAAATTCAACTGAGTTGCTTAAAAGATCAAATTAGCTTTATTGAATGGTTCATGTATCAGGCAGCATCCAGTTTAATAAATAGAAAGAATCTCCCTTGAGCTGAAGAAAGGGAAACGTTTTTAAATATAGTGTTAAAAAGAAAACCAAAGGCCCAAAGTGGCATCATTTAGGTTATGGCCCAAGTCAGTAAACCAGGGCCTAATACCTAAACTAATTGCAGTTTCATCCTCTCCCAGAAATAATAAGGCTTAAGTGGAGAGTCAGGAATTTTCTGATAAGCAACAAAGAGGTAATTTGTTGAATGAGCCTTCTCCATCCCCCCCAAAGAAAGATGAGGTAATCTGCATAGTAGCATCTCCTTCCCTTCCCTGTAAGGGAGGGTGACTGGCCCGAAACAATCTTGTCTTTTCTTTTGCTTACAACTTCTTTGCCCCATCCTCCTTTCTATAAAAACCTTCCATTTTGTATAACTCCTTGGGGTTCTCCTCTGTTTGCTAGATGGGATGCTGCCCAATTCATGAATTGTTTAATAAAGCTAATTGGGTCTTTAAAATTTATTCAGTTGAAATTTTGTTTTCTAACAGGAGAGAGAGAGAGTAGAAAAAAATGAAATTATTAGCCAAGAACTCATTGTTTTAGGCAAGGTCAACTTCCTAAGGTGGAACAGAAAGAGTCTATCCATAAATAACCTAGTGCTGACCAGGAAATTTTAAGTTGATTGGTTAAAGGTTACATTCCTTAGACGGTTAAAACTGCAGTTAGGTTAGATAGTAAGTCTTGAACTGCTGGCTGTTGAAGAGGAAAATTACCCAGAGCAGGCCCGGGTCAGGAGGCCCCAAAAGATGTAGAGTTACTAACAATAAGCTAGAGACAATCAGAAGCCCTACTGGGAGCAAGAAATAACCAGCCGTCCCTGCTTCTGTAAACAGGCTTCCCACTACAGGCTTCCTGCACTACTGTTGCCGCCTGAAGCATCCCGCTCCCCCAGTTTAAACCTACCTACCTAGCAGTCAGCACAGCCCTTGGAACCTGACTGCTTGCAGTCCCCCATAAAAGCCCTATAACCCCACTGCCAGGGGCCCAGAACTTCCAGCATGAGCTCATCTGGGTCTGCCGGGCATAAAATAAATCCGAGTTCTCCTGCTTCTCCGAGTCACTTTGATGTGGGAAACAGAGGCAGAAAAATTATTAAATTTCCTTACCTACTGACAAGCCCTTGAAACAGGCAGAGTGACTCTCCTGTAGGGACTCAACTACCCCCACCTTAAGGCTTTGCTAAGGGCAAAGGACAATCCTAGCCTGACCGACCCCCTACTCCCAACCAGAGTCCTGTAAGTCTACTTTAACAATTCCTTTGGAAACTTTATCTCTAAACCTCCAAGTCCCAAGCATATGGGCCACTGATAAACATCTAAAGGGTCTCACGAAAAGGTTTTATTACTGGTAATGAATAACCTTTTCCCCAGACAATAGCTAGCCCCTCAATGTCCTAGAAACCTTGCTTCCAAAATTCCTTAGAGACTTACATCATCCCTAATCCCCTCACCAATTTACAAGTATATAATAGACCATCCTCACATCCAAGAATTCCAAAGAATTCTTTCTTGGTCATCGGCTCCAGACCTCACCCCACCGAACCCCACCTATGTTCTAGAACTTCATTAACTTGGTCTCTTGCTGATCTGATTATTTTCTGCAACAATGTGGGCCCTTAACATAAATAACTCCATTTTGGGTTTGTGGTTTACTTTTCAATATTATAATAATGATTAACTTAGAAATAATAATAGCTTGAAATCAAAAGAAAGAAAGAATTTTAATTTCAGTTTCTTATTTTACTCAATGTCTATATATAATCTACTGACATTGAAAAGATTTCACAAGAAATCTCATCAAATTATAAGAAAGTAGTGTAGGGGTGGAAAAGTAACTATTGAAAATGGCCAAAACCATTACCTAAATTACCACCTTCAGCTAAAGACAAAAGGAGGAGTTATGATGGGGAGTCAGTTAAGGGAAGTTACCAGCAAAAGCAGTGTAAACAAAGATAAGGTTGTTAGGCAAATTGAAGTTGTTGTCTTCTCCATTAAGAGTTTCCAGAGATTTAGAGTCATCCCCCTCTTCCTGGCATAGCTAGGAAGGCACTGCTACAAATGGAGATTTCTCCCATTTGGAACTCCATTTTTAACTTTTGACTGCCCACAAAACTTAACTACTAATAACCTACTATTTACCGGAAGCCTTATCAATAACATCAACAGTTGATTAACACACATTTTATATATTTTATATATACTGTACTCTTCAATAAAGGAAGCTAGAAAAATGTTATTAAGCAAATCATAAGAAAGAGAAAATATATTTATAGTACTGTGCTGTATTTATTGAAAAAAATCTACATATAAGTGGACCCCCATAGTCAAAAATTGAACTCCTCGGTTTCTTTCACTTTATGGTGTTCTTCTCAAAGAGTAGGGGAGGTAGCTTTTTCCATGGATGGAAAAAGAGATGGAGACACGTGTGATGAGCACCACCTATTGTATAGAAGTTCGAATCATTATATTATACACTTGAAACTGATATTATACTGTATGTTAACTAACTGGAATTTAAATAAAAACCTGGGAGAAAAAAGAGTAAGTGATTCATATCTACTGTCTAAAATGGATAGTGATTGCAGTGCTCAGAGACAATTTCTTAGGTTCCAAAGAAATAATTCAGTAGCTGTTTACAGATGAATACTATATTCCAAATATCTCTAACCTGAAGCTGCTCCGTGTTCTTTTGTAAATATCTACCAAATGATATTAAATAATTAAATGAATACTAATCTTTTTTTCTATCCAAGTCAGTGAGGTCACTTCCTCTTAAACTCAAATGACTTTTAAATGGAATTCTCCTAAAGTCATTTCAATTCTGAAAACCTTTTCTACAACAGCAGGAAAACAAATTGAGTATACATGGATTAAGATGAATTCCAAGTCATAAAATTTAAAGTAAAATAAAACAAAACAAAAAAACAAAAAATTTGGTGGAGAACAAGATACAGGAAAAGACCTCTTGTAGATAATCACTTTGGCATAATGAAAAGCAAATTCACAGCATTTTTTTTTTTTGAAGCTGCAGAAGATCCTGAAATGTTTCACAAATAATGTTAAAAGAAAATATTTTAGTAAATGATACTCTTAAGAGGCAGTAAATGCTGGGGCACCTGGGTGGCTCAGTGGGTTAAAGCCTCTGCCTTCAGCTCAGGTCATGATCCCAAAGTCCTGGGATGAGCCCCACATCAGGCTCTCTGCTGAGCAGGGAGCCCATTTCCTCCTCTCTCTCTCTGCCTTCCTCTCCGCCTACTTGTGATCTCTGTCAAATAAACAAATAAAATCTTAAAAAAAAAAAAAAAGAGGCAGTAAATGCTATCTGTATCATTTCATTAATGCTTTCCTCCAACAAAAATCCATTGTTGATGTTAAAGTAATTAGGACACTGGGTCTTGGTTAGGCTGTCCTCTGATTTCTCTGACCTCATTCCTATTCTCAAACAAGATAGCTCCTCTAGCTAGCCATAGGCTTCTTTGCTGTTCCTCAAACTGGCAAGCATTTTTCATTTCTACCTACTCTTACCTCTATCTGAACTTTTCTTCTTTCTAATGTATGAATGGCTTGCAAGTCTCTGCTCAAATGTTACCAACTACATAGAAGCCTGCCTTGACTATGCTGTCTAAAATAACACCCCACCACCCCATAATCTTTATTCTTTTACCCTACTTCATTTTTCCTCATAAGCCTTATCACTGGATTACTATGTAATTCTTTACTTATTGTCTGCCCCCTTGACTAATTCCAAAGGAGACAGATCTTAATTTTGGCAATACAGACTATATATCTAAAGCTTAAAATGATGCCTAGCATATAGCAGATGCTAAATAAATACTAGCTGAAGTAGTAAATGAGTGAATAAATGAACAGTACATTTATTATTTCTTATAGATGGTAAAATATTTATGAGTTTTATAAATTATTTGTAATATTGGTCAATCAATATAATTTTATCAGTTTATTTTTTAAATTAAAGAAATGAAGGTGAAATTCATATAACATAAAGTAAACATTTTAAAGTGTACAAGTCAGTGGTATTAATTACATTCACAGTGTTGTACAACCTCTACCACTTATATCAAGCTCCAAAACACTTTCATCACTGCAAAGGAAAACC
>RCUC01126687.1:0-55647 GCA_003697995.1 Taxidea taxus jeffersonii | reverse complement strand
AAAACAAAACAAAACATACACACAATGAGGTGCCTCTACACACCTGTTAGAATGGCTAAAATTAAAAAGACTGATCCTAACAAGTGATGGCAAAGATGTGGAACCTGGAAGGAACATAAAATATTACAACCACTTTGGAAACCAGCTTGGCAATTTCTTAAAAAGCTCAATATACACCTGCCATGTGATCTAGACATTCCATTCTTAGGTAATTATATAAGGAAAATAAACATACATTTGCACAAAGGCTTGTACCCAAATGTCCATAGTAGCTTTATCTGCAATAACCAAAAACTTAATAATGTTGAGTGGAAGAAACCAGGCCATAAAAGGAATACATACTGGATTATTCCATTTATGTAAAAATGTTGGAAAATGCAAACTAATCTTTGTGACAGGAAATAGATCAGTGGTTATCGGGGGCAGAGGAGGATAATAAGGGACACAAAAAAACTTTTGGGGGTGACGAATATAGCTATTAACGATGATGGCTTCACAGTGTATACATAGGTCAAGATGGATCAAACTATATACTTTAGGATTTTATTTTTTTTGAAGATTTTATTTATTTACTTGAGAGAGAGAGAGCGAGAGAGCAAGAGAGAACACAGGTGGGGAGGAGAGGGAGAAGCAGTCCCCCTGCCATGCAGGGAGCCCAACGTGGTGCTCAATCCCAGGACCCTGAGATCAAGACCTGAGCCGAAGGCAGACGCCTAACTGAGCTACCCAGGTGCCCAAGATTTTATTTTTTTAAGTAAACTCTACACCCAACGTGGGCCTCCAACTTACAACCCTGAGATCAAAAGTCAGTGGCACACTCCACCAACTGAGCCAGCCAGGTGCCCCTCAAACTATATGCCGTAAATACGCACGATTTACTGTATGGCAACTACACCTTCATCAATTTGTTGAGAAAGAAAAATTACATGCATTAAAACAAAAAAATGTGGTTTCCTAGATTACCTAATCATGACCTTCTTCATTCCATTCATACTCCTCCCCCAAAATAAAGTTCACTGACATATATTGTTTAATTTTTTTTTTTAAGATTTTAGTTATTTATTTGAGAGGGAGAGAGAGAGTGAGAGAACGAGCAGGGCGCAGGCTCCCCGCTGAGCAGGGATCCGGACCTGGGACTCGATCCCAGGACTTAGGATCACGACCTGAACCAAAGGCAGATGTTTAACTGACCGAGCCAACAAAGTACCCCTAATTTTTTTTCTAAATATTAATTGAGAATACTGTGGAGAGTTCGAAAGCTATTTATGGATTAGGGGTTGAATTCATTAATCTTTGGTGGTATTTCCAGCTCTAAAATTGTGTGTGTGGTCAAGCACGTGGGAGTGTGAGAATGTGAGTGTGTGTGAATGTGTGTGAGTATGAGAGACAAAAACTCATCAGGGAACAAGTTCTTACTATAGTTGGCCCATAGTTTTGTCTTCGTATAGTCACTAATTAAGGATCATTATAGCTCCTAATTTTTAATTAACAAGAAGTATAAGAGGATCCGAAGGAGAAAAAAAATGTGCTTGGCTGTGCTGATCACTTGAGGGAATCACAAGGCTGAAACCACCAGGGGAAAACATTTGGCATCTACACACATTCCTACCTGTCTGATCGGACGTCATTCTAAGACGTGTACCTTACACTCACACCAGACTATGACAACTTCACATCAGAGGCAACTGAAGCAAGGTTTGAGAAAAGAGACAGTCACAATTAAGATTTTTGCATTCCACATGGTTATGTTCAAATATTTCTTGAACTATTAAAAAAGACTTATTTTTTCCACACGGTTCTATACGGTTATGTTAAAATACTTCTCAAACTATTAAAAAAGACTTTTTTTTTTAAGAAAAGAAAAAGGTGAAAGAAAAGGAAGAAAGATCCATCATTCATGTACTATATGTATCACTGAAATATACATGCAGTACATGTGTTTTTTCTTCTTTATTTTCTCTCTCTTTTTTTTAAGATTTTATTTATTTATTTGTTAGAGAGAGAGAGAGAGAGAGAGAGAGCAAGCACAGGCAGAGAGGCAGGCAGAGGCAGAGGGAGAAGCAGGCTCCCTGCCGAGCAAGGAGCCCGATGTGGGACTCGATCCCAAGACGCTGTGATCATGACCTGAGCGGAAAGCAGCCGCTTAACCAACTGAGCCACCCAGGCATCCCTATTTTCTCTTTTTAAACCCTAAAGGATGAGAGTATGAAAGCAGAACTTCTTATACAAGGTATGAAAAGGTTTCCAGTATGTTTGGGATCACAGAGGGGGCATTCTTTTCTATTCTTGAACCAAAGGTTTTAAGAAACAATAATCTCTGCATAGATAAATATTTTGCAAACACTCTTCTAGAAATCAACGAGCTACTTGGTCACCATAGGAGATTTTTTTCCAATACTAGATGTAAAATTTTTAAGAAACAATTGATCTCCTCTTACGTTTGTTCTAAGAAGGGTCAACCTGGCCTAAATTTTGCCTGGCCAATTAATGTAGGTGTAGAAAGCGGGGCATCTTTAAATAGCTCCTGATGCCTGCAGAGCTTATGACTGGCTATTTCTGCTTTTAAGAGAAAGAGAGAGGAGAGAAACTTATCTAGAAATCATCACCATTACTATTAGACTCCGTTTGAAATCTAAAACACATAGAGTCAACCTAATAGTAGGAAGAGAATCCAACTTTTTAGTTCCTATTTAATGTCTAACAGTTTAATATGTAGGCTCATGAGGAAATGGTACAAATGTGTTTTCCAGGGCTTGGGAGCACGATCAAGTGATTGATTGATTTAATGGACACTTATATAGGGCTTGGTAAGCACCAAGTATTATTTTAAGTTCTTCACAAATAGTAACTCGATGAACATATATAAGATACTATTATAATCTCCATTTCCCAGAGAAGAAATTGAGAGACAGAGAGAGATTACTTTGTCCAAATCACACAGTCAATATGAAGCTAAAATTCAGATTCTATAGTGGTCTCCTCCAGTCTCTGCCCATCACCACCACACTGTGCTGACATCTACCTGTTTCTTGAACATCTACTCTATGTTTCAAGCTATGTGGGTCTGTGGTGGGTCATGAGTTAAATGTAAATTATGGTCTGTGCTCCACAAATACTCTTCAATTTGGCTGAAAGACAAACTATGCAGGAAACAATCTGAAAGCCCCAAGAAGACATTATTTCAGCTAGGGAAGACAAAGCAGGATCCTGGATCTGAATTAGCTGCAGGGAGAACATGGCGTGGGCTCGGTAGGGTAGGGTTCCCTCGCATGGTGGGAAGGGACGGCCGCAGGAGCGGGGGTTTGTTCACAGGGAGAGAAAACCCCCTTGCAGATGCCTGTGCAAGCATTGGGAATGAGGACTGGAGGGAGAGGCAAGGTCAGCTGGGAGCTGTCCAGGGTGACCACCCAGAAATCCCAACTTGACATCTTAGACAACAGGGAGTCATGACAGGTTCTCAGGCAGGAAAACGACAGGAGGCACGGAGAGCTGTGAAGTGAAGGGTGGCCAAGGTGATTTTGAATTTGAAAAATGTATATGTGGAGCTTTCAAAAGATTTAAGTAGTTGAAGCAAAATTGGTGGAGTGGACACAGACGAACGCTCTATATATTGGCCATAGTTTCAGCACGGGATGTTCCTAGCCCAATGGTAGGCACATGACTCCCAGGGAACCACGCCCCGTACAGTCCCCTCCCATGAGTGTGGAAGGGGCCCTGTGAATACAATGGGGCACCATCACCTGTGTGTTTTGTTATATGGTACAGTTGACTTTAAGAAAGGGAGATGAGGGACGCCTGGGTGGCTCAGTTGGTTAAGCAGCTGCCTTCGGCTCAGGTCATGATCCCAGCATCCTAGGATCGAGTCCCACATCGGGCTTCTTGCTCGGCGGGGAGCCTGCTTCTCCCTCTGCCTCTGCCTGCCACTCTGTCTGCCTGTGCTCGCTCTCGCTCTCTCTCTCTGACAAATAAATAAATAAAATCTTTAAAAAAAAAAAAAAAGAAAGGGAGATGATCTCCGTGGAGCTGAGGCTCATCAGGTGAGCTCTTAAAGGGACAGGGTTCTTTCTTTCTGGTAAAAGAGATTCTAAGTGCAAGGGATTTGAAACAGAATAGGGGTTCAAAGTGAAAGAGCCTCTGTGGTGGCTTTGACGATGGAGGGGGCACATGGCAAGGAACGGTGACAGCCTTGGGAGCTGAGATGGGCCCTTAGCAGATAGCCAGCAGGGACTCGGGGAACTTGGCACTCCAGCGGCCAGCAACTGAATTTTGCCACAACACATGAGCTTGGTAGGGAGCTCTGAACTCCAGTGAGAAAGCAGCCCAGCCGACATCTTGACTGTAGACCTTGTGAGACCGTGAGCAGAGAACCAAGTCCCACTGTGCCCAGGCTTCTGACCTACAGAACCGGGAGCTAGCACGTGGGTATTGTCTTAATTTGTATGGAAGCAGCAGAAGACGAATACAGCCCTGCACAGGTGTCAGTTTCCCCTGGGAAAGGTAGGAGAAGGGACGACCTCCAGGGAAGCCACTCCATGAGGAGCCCACGGATGTCTTCAGTGGGACTGTGGTGATTCCAAAAGGGGAGAGGAGCCTAGCTGTGCGAATCCCCGCAAGCACCACCGTGCAGGAAGGGTGGCAGGTCTGCGGGACAGACAGCCATGGTATGGCAGCAGGCGGTCCAGGAAAACGAGCTGGGAGGAGGGTAGATTCTGAGAGAAGGTGCGTCAGGGTGGCTTGCTGGCAAAGCCAGGGACACAGGCAGCACGGGCACTAGATGGACAGTAAAACAATTTCATTGCAAAGCCCAAGTGGGTGGATCTAAGAGCCTACAGACAGAGCCACAGGTGGGCCCACGGTGGACGTGGGTCATCACAGCCTGGGGACCGACACAGATCGTAGGCATACTCTGTGCTGGGCACAGTGGGAAACATTTTTCATGTATTCTTATTTAATCCCCACAACACCCATTTGTAAAGGGCAAAAACTGTCAACATCTAAGATGGATGTTATTCCTCCTGGGACAAGTGGTCTCTGCTAATGCCACCATTTCAGGGAGGCGAAGAGCTCACTCTGCTGTCTGCCCAGTGCACGTCAGTTCTGGGATGACTTCACCTGGTCCAGGCAAGAGTAGAGCTGTGGTGTCAAGGAGACCCCGCATGCAGCCCACCGAGAGGTCACAGGCTGTCTGAAAGGGGTGACTGTCCTGCTCTGGGTTTTCAGGAGAGCCCCTGAGGGGCCTGGTGAAAAGACCCTCAGAAAGGGAAACTTGCCCTCAGGTCCAATTACCACTGGGACCTGGGGCAACTCATTCATTTTCCATCCGTGGGAGGGTGGAACTCAATTTCTAAGGTCCCTTCCAGCTTTTTACAGGAATGAAGACACAAGTGAACTTGAGAACATCAGTTAATAATCGAGACCACAGGGTCATCTGGGTGGCTTAGTCGGTTAAGCATCCGACTCTTGGTCTTGGCTCAGGTCATGATCTCAGGACCTGATCTCCATCCTGGGCATGGAGACTACTTAAAAAAAAAAAAAAAAAAAAAAAAAAAGTAAGACCATATGAGTCTAAGTCCTGAAAATTTTTGGAGAGCTAAAAGACTGTAAAGACATTTTGGCCAGAAATAAACAGAAATGTACATGGGGCGCCTGGGTGGCTCAGTGGGTTAAAGCCTCTGCCCTCAGCTCAGGTCATGATCTCAGGGTCCTGGGATCGAGCCCCACATCAGGCTCTCTGCTCAGCAGGGAGCCTGCTTCCTCCTCTGTCTCTCTGCCTGCCTCTCTGCCTACTTGTGATCTCTGTCAAATAAATAAAAATCTTAAAAAAAAAAAAAAGAAAGAAATATACAGAGTACTAGAGTAAAAAAAAAAAAAAAAAAGGAAGTGAGCAGCATTTAAAAGGTTAATTCCAAAAGAGCAAATTTCAAAGGCAAAGTAGAAAAACAATCTGCCCAATGGATAAACGGGTTCCTTGGTACGGATGTTGGCAGGCTGGACAGCGAAGGGAATTTATTTATGTCTTAGCCTGTCCTATCTCAGGACTCTGCCAGACAGGACCCAGTCCTCTGCAGTGAGAGGAGGGGAGGGAGGGTCAGGACCCTCCTCTGGGGGCGGGATGCGGCAGGCTATCCAAACCCATGCCACAGAACAGCCCCTGGGCTTGATCTCATGCTGGCCAAACACTCTTCTTGGATTTGGCTTCCCTTGTAGGGAGGAATAGATGTCCTGTGGTGCTGATTTTGAGTTAATGGGCGGCTGTCTCTGTGACAGATGGCCCTGGCACAGATGAGAGGGAGTCTTTGGGCCCTCAACGAAGAGGGACAGATCCAGCCGGATGTCCGTTTAATGACACCTCTAGCATGGCCAACTTCTCACTCCCTGATGATGTCACTGGGATACAGACAGGAGGGGAGAACACAGGGCCAGGGAAATCCAGCAAGTACAGGGGCTCTTGGACCCAGGCTGGGATTTGGGAGCCCGTTGATTGGACCCTGGACTGTGAATAGAAGGAGAGAAGCAAATAAATAAGACTGGCAAGGACGAGGCAAAAGGGATTCAGATGTTAGCCTGACACATAAGGTGAGGGCGAGGCCTGCAGGAGTCACAGCCAGGGCAACGTGCTTTTAGGAGTGAAGAAAGTTCCTTATTAATCCACCTGCCCGGGGTTAGAATCAGCAGGGATGCTTTAAAAAAAAAAAAAATGCCGGAGGGGCACCTGGGTGTTCAGTTGGTTGGGTAGCCAGCTCTGCATTCCAGCTCAAGTCAGGATCTCAGGGTCATGGGATTGATCCCCTATTGGGCTCTGCACTCAGCAGGGAGTCTGCTTGGGTTTTTTTCTCTCCCTCCACCCTTCCCCCCATTTGCATCCTCTCTCTCTAAAATAAATAAATCTTAAAAAAAACAATATCGATGGGGGAAGAGGCAGACTTAGAGACACAGATTCCACTGATCTGGCATGGGTCCTGGATACTGGTGTCTTTTTTTTTTTTTTTAAGATTTTATTTATTTATTTGTTAGAGAGAGAGAGAGAGCAAGCGAGCTCGGGCAGAATGGTAGGCAGAGGCAGAGGGAGAAGCAGGCTCCCTGCTGAGCAAAAAGCCCGATGTGGGACTCGATCCCAGGATGCTGGGATCATGACCTGAGCCGAAGGCAGCTGCTCAACCAACTGAGCCACCCAGGTGTCCCCTGGATACTGGTGTCTTAAAAAAAAAATCCCCCAAGTCCTTGAGCTGCCCAGGCCCCCCTCCCCGTGTCGTTCTAATGTAGTTTGCTTCCAAGGGTTTAAAACCACTGGCCTAGACACTGGTTCTTAATATATTTTTGGAGGAACAGGAGGCAGAAAAGGCATCTGGGAAGCTTTTCCCCATTGCCCGTGCCTGCCCCCTCTATCAGCATCTTAGTGAAAGGGCTGTACTTATAGGTTAGAAAGCCTGATTCTGATCTTTCCACCTCCCTGCGGAGAGCCATTGGTGTGGTGGAGCTCTAGGGCCTGCATTAACATTCTTTATTATGTAATATTAGCTCCACACAAGAGAATAAATGTAACTTATAAGTATCTTAAGCAGAATGATAATAAAAGACCTCATGACCCAACTGAAATCCTGGACCTTTATAGGCACAGTTGGTGTTACTTGGCCTCCCTCCTCCTTCCCGCCCCCTGCCTCCCCGCATGGGAGATAAATGCCTTCTTCTAATAGGGTCTGCGTTATTAACAAGCAGGTGGTCTTGAAGCTTTGCTTCCAGGAAACCCAGGTTCTGGGCCAGGGGAGGGCAGGGCCTGCAGGCTGGGAGGGTATGAGGAGGCAGGGAGGAGGATCAAGGGCCCGGCTGTGAGCACAGGGTGCAGAGCCGGGGGAGCCAGGCAGAGCCTGCCACAGCCTCTGAAAGCAGGCAAGGCGTTTGTTAAAGTGCTAGAGAAATCCCTTTAGACCCAGGACAATGGAGACCCAGATGCTCTCGGAAGAGCCAGGCTTTCAACTGTTTTGTTTTCCCAGCCCCGGCTGCCTCCGCTGCCAAATTGACAGGCATGCAATAGCTCAGGGGGTACAGGGTTCAAGGCCCCGCAGATCTGTCGGACAAGAACAAAAAGATGCAACTTGATCTCTCTTTCTCTCTAGGCTAATCACTCGGGTGAGCCATTCCTTAGGATTATTATTCTATTATAAATCCAGATGCTTAAAGTGAATCAACAGCTACCTTCCTTCTAACGTATACAAAGTAGGTCAGCGTCGGTCTAGTAGGGAGCACAGCCTCTGAATGAGCGCCACAGGCTGTGTGAATAATTAAATGGACTGGGGCCCCTGGAGCAGCACTGCAACAGGAGCACGTTTTCTGTCCCCAGGAGACTGTGGGTGCCCCGAGGAAAGAGGGTGCCCAAGAGCCGGGCTGTGGGAGCACCAGGGGAAGGGGAGATCGGGAGTGGAGGGGTGGGAGTACCACGGCAGGAAACCAGCTCTTGGGAGGCCAGGAGACAGAGGCAGAACTTGGCAGCAGGGTCTACAGAGGGGATCCAGGGGAAACTGAGTTCAGGGGAAACTGCGGGCGGAACCGCGCTCAGTCTGAGGGCTGGGGCACAAGGACATCACAATCCAGTCTTGCTTTGGGGATGGAGAGAACAAAGGATGGGTTTAAGTGACACCGGTGGCCAGGTTTAAGTGACACCGGTGGCCAGGGGCCAGGGGTTTAGGACCCATGGGCCCTTAAACACTCCACAACTAGAGCCTGACATGCACTTGGAAGGGGCTAAAACCGCACAGGGGCTTTTCTGAGTTTTCTGGAGGCTGCCGCTCCCGTGGATGAGAACCCTGGAAAAGATCAAAGTTACCCACCACCTTGCACAGAGATGCACGTGCTGAGGTTTCCATCAGCTGTAAAGAGCTAAAGCCTCTCTGGTGAAAAGCTGTCACTGTTGGCTAACGAGGTCCCGGCAGATGACGATAGGAAAAAATAAGACGAAGAAGGCCTCTGAGAAGCTGGCAGACAGCATGGTGACAGCGTGGCATCTGATCTTGGACTAAAGGTCTCCCGGGCGGGGGCAAAGCCACAATTTAGGGTGCCAGGTCCAAGCGTACTACAAAATAGCCCCCAGGCGCCTGGGTGCCTCAGTTGGTTAAGCAACTGCCTTCGGCTCAGGTCATAATCCCAGAGTCCCAGGATTGAGTCCCACATTGGGCTCTGAGCTCCACGGGGAATCTGCTTTTCCCTCTGACCTTCTCCTTCCTCATGCTCTCTCTCAAATAAATAAATAAAATCTTAAAAAAAAAAAAAGAAAAAGAATTGGCCCCAGCAGGGACCCGAGGGGTAATCAGATAATCAGAGTTATATTGCTGGTAAATACCATGGCCTCTTTTACTTTTCTGCTGGGAGTAGACCTTGTGACCAGCTTGGAAAACAATTTGGTGGCATCTTTTAAAGCCGAGCACACATGTACCCTAGGACCCAGCAATTCCATTCCCGGGAATGCCTCCCACCCTGAAATGGGTGCGTCCATTTGCTGAAAGAAGGATAGGAACATTCATAGCAATGGTGACTAGCAACCCCCAACACCCACTGGTAAGTACCATGTGGGACATCAAACTGCAAAGCAGTAAAAGCGAGTAAAGTACAACATAAATGAATTGCACAAAAATAATGTTGAGCTAAGGAAGCTAATGCAAAGGCACAAACCACTTAATTTCATTTACATAAAGTAAACAGAACCCATCCATGTTGAATATACTAAAAACCATTGACTTCTACACTTTAAATGGGTAAATTGTATGGTGTGCGAATTATAGCTCAACGAAGCTGTTTTGGTTTCTGCCTTTTAAACTGTGGTATTACAAGTCAGGGTAGTGGTTGTCCTTAGGGTGCAGTGACTGGAAGGGGGCATAAAAAGGGACTTTGGTCTGGCAATGCCTGGCCTCTTGATTTGGGCGCTGGTTACAAGGGTGTGTCCAGTGTGACCATTCCAGATACTCAGAATTTGTGCATGGCTTGGTACTCAGGCTAGGCTTCAACAAAAATAGCAATGACAATGGCCACAAACCAAACAGGCCTGGCCTGGCTCCAGGACATGGGGATGGGGAACTGGATATGCTCATTCCCTCTGGAGCAGTCCTGCCACTAGCATATCCTGTGAGAGGAGCTTGTAAACGTTGATGGGGATGGGATGCCCCATTTCATCACTGAAGCATTACCCACAGGTCCTGGGGAATTCTCAGAAGAGAAAGTAGGAAGGGTTTGCCTATGGCCACTCTTCTCTGGGCTCTGCCAGAGCAGGTGAATTTGGCCCCACATGCTAGAGTACCAGTCCTGGGAGCATCCTTGGCTCAGAACACATGGCCACTGTGACTCCTCCCAGCCCAGCCTTTCAAGGATCTGGTCTGTTGCTCCTGGACTAGGAAGGGAGGATATCTTCAGGGAGACCTAAATGGCTAGCTGCCTGAGGTGGGCCAGCCATAGAACAGTGACCCCAAGGCCAGCATCTGCTTGCCCCAGCCAGGCTCCCCAAGGGTGGGTTTAGACAGCCTTGTCAGTCACTGCCTGCAGGGACACCTGAACCCCCAGGAAAATGGATCCTAGCAGGAGACACCTGAGCATGGGAAAAGGGCTCCCTGAGAACTCCAGGTAGAACAGAGTTGGGGTTTTAGGGTGCAGAGCCTGGGGATTTGAGGCTGTGGGCCAAAGTAGGACAGAGGGCTAACTATAGTATAGTTAGTCCCGGGGAATGTTAGAAGCCAAAGCCTTTGGAAGTCAGACAGTGTAAGGGGCTGCCTCCAGGGTCAGGGACTTATAGTCCTTAAGATTCTGATTCAGTTCTGCATTTAAGAAAATCTTCAGGGGCGCCTGAGTGGCTCAGTCAGTTGACTCTCTGACTTCAGCTCAGGTCATGATCTTGGGGTCTGGGCCCGAGCCTCATGTCAGGCTCCCTGCTTGGCAGGGAGTCTGCTTGTCCCTCTCTGTCTGCCTCTTCCCCAGCTCATGCTCTCTCACTCTTGGACTCTCTCTCAAATAAATAAACTCTTTAAAAAGAAATCTTTGTAGGTGACTCTGATGCATAGCTAGGTACAGAGACCCAAATAGATAAGCATCATTCACTTATTCACTCAACAAACATTTACTGGGTAGCTACTCTGGTTCCTGGTCAGGGCCAGGCTCTGGGAAGGCAGAACAATATTGTCAGGTCTTAAGAAGCCCACAGTCCATTGTTCACGGAGAGTCTGGCATGGGATAGATAATCACAACGCAGAGGAATGGCAGCGATAACAGAGGTTCTAGAGTACAGAAGAAGGATAAAAGAACCCTCATGTGACTCTTTTTGCAAACTGTAATTTCCTCCTAATTCATTTGTTTTACAGAACTTAATTTTTGTGTTTTATATTCAGGAAAGTCCAGCAGCTCAGGCCCAGCTCAATAATTGTAAATATTGGTCCATGGCCACTCCCCCTGAAAGAAGCCCACCATCAGTTTTTTTTTTTTTCCCCAGCTGTCTTTAAAAATAATGAACAAGCTAGGAGAGATAATACAAGATAGCTCGCTATGTCTGTTTCATAATTAACTGCCAATAAAATCATCTAGAAGAGGCATATCTCTTTGTCTCTATCTTTGGGAAATTCATTTAGCTTATCACACATAAGGGAGTCCATCAGATCCATACCTCACTCCTATCAAACACATGCACAATAACAAACACCAGTGAATTCTCTTCTTCTAGGCCTGCATTATGTGACACAGAAGCATAAAGGTAAAATCAGTGTCTGGCCTCAGCTCATAGGTAAGTAATATGATCAGTAAAACAGACCCACATTTTCGGCCTGACTCCTTTTCAGTAGTCATGGAGATCTACGACATCTGGCCTGGAATTCCCTATGTCAGTTGCCACAGTGGCCCCAGGAGAGCACCCTTCTCCTTTTAGCAACACAGAGGGAGGCCATCCTGTTCATATGGGTCTAGGCTGGAAGAGCCCCACAAATGGAAGAAGTCAAAGGGAAGGCACCTTCAGCAAACAGGAGCATTACCTTGGTCCCATGGTAGAAGTCATCCACACACGTAGCATTCATGAAGGTCTGGTGGAAGTGGGTGCTGGTGTCAATGCCTCCAGGGATCACCAGCTTCCCAGTGGCATCGATCACCTTGGCTCCGCCAGGGATCATGAGCTCACGGCCCACCTGCTGGATGATGCCATTCTCTATGTAGACATCAGCTTCATGGGTGCAGTCATCGTTCACCACCTTGCCTCCCTTGATGAGAATCCTCACGCTGCCCGAATTGGCAAGCATGTTCCTACAAAAGGTGAGAGAGAGGCACCGGTCAAGGTCAAGAGTCCCTTTTCACTGTAACTGAGGTCCCACTTCTTCCTTTCAGAGCCCAAACTCCATGGGCAGAGTTAAGTGAGCAGGGAAAGGGAGGAAGTTTCTCCACAGCCTAAGAACATCGGTCCTGCAATCGACTGGGGTCACAAGCCTCCCGCTGGGATTTACTGGGAAGCATGACACAGTGGCAGTGAGGAGGAATCTGGGGCCCAAAGAAACATAAATGTAGGTTCAAAAGCATTTTCATACCTACTGTGTTGTTTTATTCTCAAAACAACCCGAGGAGCCGCATTTTACCAATGAGAAAGCGAAAATTGCTAAGTAAGGAATCAATGGCTTCTAAGCAGCCAAGTCAACCCAGATGCTTTGTATGACCAATGTCCCCATTATACCATATGGTCCCAAAGATAGCAGGGGCTCCTGGAGCATGTCTCTGAGCCAAATTCTCGAAGCCTCCCCGTTGTTTAATTCATGTCATTCTTCAAACGGATTCTGCTTCAGCTCACCCTCCCATCCTTCCTCAAGGCTACCACCACACTGAACCCCACAGCTGGCTGCACACTTAATAAGCTCATCTGAGAGCTTTGGAAAAGCACCTTCACTCAAGCCCCATTCCCCAGAGATTCAGCTTTACTTGCTCCAGATTGGGTCCCCCAGAACCACTATTTTTAAAAGCTAGAGAACTTTACCATATGCTTAACGAATGAATGCCAATCTCTTGCAGAAAGGAGAAGGAAACGTTCCCAACTCATTCTGTAAAACCAGTATTACTCTGATACCAAAGCCAGACAAAGACAGTACCCAAAAGAGAAAACTATGGAGTAATATCCCCTCATGAATATAGATACAGAAATTCTTAACGACATACTGGCAAGTGGAGTTCGGCAATATGTAAAAAGAATTCTACACCATGCAAATGGGGTTTATTCCAGGCATGCAGTGTCGGTTCAATATTTGAAAATTTAATCAATGTAATCCGCCATATTAACAGGCTAAAGAAGAAAAATCACATACTCGTTTATCGCTTGATGCAGAAAGAGACTTTGACAAAATTCAAACATCTATTCATGATGAAAGCTCTCAGAGAAGTAGGAATAAAAGTTAGCTGCCTCAACTTAATAAAGAACGTCCATGATGTTCTTACCTATAGCTAACATCAGACTTAATGCTTAAAGACTGAATGCTTTCCCCCTTACAACTGGAAACAAGGCAAGGATGTCCACTGTTTTCACCGCTGTTCAACAAAGGGAGTTCTAGCCAGCTATTAAAATATGAAATGAGGGCGCCTGGGTGGTTCAGTCTGTTAAGTGTCTGCCTTCAACTCAGGTCATGATCCCGGAGTCCCGATATCGAGTCCCACATCGGGCTCCCTGCTCAATGGGGAGTCTGCTTCTCCCTCTGACCCTCTCCCCTCTGACCCTCTCCCCTGCTCTCTCACTCACTCTCTCATTCTCAAATTAAAAAAAAAAAGAAATGAAATAAAAGGCATATAGATCAAAAAGGGAAAAAAATAAAACTGTCTCTTCTTGCAGATGGCATGATCATCTTTAGAGAAAATTCCAATGAATCTACCAAAAACAAACAAAAAAATCCTCTTAGAACAAATAAATGAGTTCGGCCAGAATGCAAGATACAAGACTAACATACAAAAAATTAGTTTTTCTGTATACTAGCAATGAATACATGTGCATGCAAAAAAATTAAAATGCTTAGACATAAATCTAAGAAAACATATACAGGATTTATATGCTAAAAACCACAAAATGCATACCATATTCATAGATTAGAACACCCCATGTAGTAAAGATGTCAATTTTCCCCAAATTGGTATATAGGTTCAATGCAAAAATCTTTTGTAGATAGAGGCAAGCTTATTGTCAAAGTTTATATGAAATGACAAAGCTAAAATAATTTTGACAGAGGCGCGGGGTGGTTCAGTTGGTTAAGCGTAAGCCTTCAGCTCAAGTCATGATCCTTGGGCCCATGTCTGGCTCCTTGCTCAGTAGGGAGTCTGCTTCTCCCTCTCTCTCTCTACCTCTCCCTCTGCTGGGTGTCTTTCTCTCTCTCTCAAATAAATAAAAATTAAAAAATAATTTTGACTAAGAATAAAACAGGAGGAACTAGTCTACCTGATTTCAAGACTTATTACATAGCTATAGTAATCAAAGCTGGGTAGTACCGATGGGGGATAGATAGAAAAGCACTGGGACAGAATAATGATCCAGAAATAGCTCATGTAAGTATGGGCAACTGATTTTTGACAAAGGTGCAAAAAAATTCAATGGAGGAAAGATAGTCTTTTCAGCAAATGATGTTATCTTACGCAAAAATCAACTCAAAATGGATCATCCCCTAAGTGAACCTCTTTGACCACTAACTATTCTCTTCCTCTTGGAGCTGATTCTCCAGGACCTAATCCAATTATCCCCCTTTCTAAGAAGCCTTCCCTGACTCTCTGCCCCTTCACGGACTTCATGGTCCTGGAGTCTCTCTGCACCTCTGCACTAAGGTTCTCAAGGTCAAAAGCCTTATTAGTGATGATTGTTTCTGCTCCCTCTTCGGCCCCAGCCTCCAGTACAGGATACTCGAAACCCGTGAACAAATGAAAGAACGGCCTCATCTACTTGTTGTACCCCAACACGATCGAAAGGCTTCAAGCAATGAGTAGTAAGCCGTTCCGTATTCGTTTTCTGGGTATGTCCGGGACACTGCTCAGCTTTCATCCCTTTTCCAATACTGGAAATTACTGTGAACAGAGCAGTGGATGCAACAGGGTTCCTCTTATTCTTGTCATTTCATTTGCCTGCCACTGGGTAAGCTGTGAGAAGGCTGTCTCCTAGGATGAAAAGGCCTTAGAACCTGTTGAAGGAATACCTCTTGTAAGGAGATGGGTCAGCTATCTGGTGATCTTAGCTTGCTCTCCTGGACACACCTGGTTAAGCAATTTTTGTTAAGCTGACCAGGCTGCAATGCATCAAAGTCCCAACACCAAGAAAGTTGGCTGTGCCCATTCAGGGTAGACCCTGAGGCTCTCCTGCTGTTAGGAGAGGCCGGCCCCTTGTGGGGCTGCTGCTGGGGGTGTCGCTGGGGAACAGGACAGGTGGTGGGAGTGAACCCTGTTCCCTTGCACAGCAACAGCTGCTTCCCAGGAACACCTGCTCCCCTCCCCACAGGTGTCAGTCCAACCTCTGGGGAGAAGGGGCCCCTCCCCTAGTGAGGAAGGTGGTGAGCAAAGAGGCGGTGGGGAGGAGTCAGGTGACAGAGATGGGAAGACGGGACAGTTGCTGCCACACGCTCATTGACATCAGATGAAGCTGAGTATATTTGATCTTTTGTCCTAAAAACTGAAAACTGGAGTTTTAATTTAATATGCAATTAGAAAATGAATTTCTTCGCAGGTGAGGGGCACAACCACCCTGGCCAAAGGAAGCCCAGAAAGGCTGACAGATGCAATCTCCCTCTCTCCCATTACACACCCAAGGCCAAGGGTGACCGTGAAAGGAGACGTCTCAGTTTGCACTAGAGGAGGGAAGTGATGGTAGTGGTAGGGGTGACCGAAAGACACCTCCACTCCCAGCCCCTGTGCAAATATATAATGCTCACCTTTTATTTTTTTTTAAAGATTTTATTTATTCATTTGACAGAGCTCACAAGTAGGCAGGAGGAGGAAGCAGGCCCCCCGCTGAGCAGAGAGCCCGATGTGGGGCTCGATCCTAGGACCCTGGGATCATGACCTGAGCCAAAGGCAGAGGCTTTAGCCCACTGAGCCACCCAGGCGCCCCAATCCTCACCTTTTAAAGCTACTCTAGGGCAAGAGGAAAAATAGCAGTTTTCATGCTGGGAAACCGCTTATTGTTTATGTCAGTGTTGTAAAGGGAATATTGATTTGCTTCAGAGCGCACACCTGAAGGGTGGGGGGTGGGGTCCGTGAAGGGTGATGTGATAATGAATTACTGGGAATTCCCATCTGAGCTTTGATGCTGGTATCAAACGCCGAGGGTGTCTTCTTCAGTAGAAATGAGAGCAATCGCTCTTAGTAAGCTAACACCCCGTGCCCGGCACTTCCCACGCGTTCAGCCACGCGCCGACTAACCCCAAGAAGTAGGAACAAGGCAGGGACCTTAGTCTCCTTTTTAAAGAGGTGGAAACAGAAGTTTTGGAAATGAAAGACCATGCAACTCCGCAAGAAGGACTGGATTCATATTCAGGTCTGAGTTAACAGAAAGGTTATCAGAGTTGGCTCTGGGTAGAAGAGTTACAGGGGATTTTTATCTTCTTCATGGTTTTCTATATTTTCAAACTATATAGGATAGAATTGGGTCCCCCACCCAACCTGTATTTTTCTTCTTTCTTGTAGAAATCCCCGACAGTTGACCTAGCTCTGAAGAGACTAGATTCCCAGGATAACCTCAGGGAACTCCTTCTCAGAACCTAGGGGACCCTGTTAATAATGTTAAAAATCAGTACACACCTACTGTATACTGGGGACCTCACTAAACCCATCATTTGCCTTATCTTACTTGATCCTTATAATGCCCTGGGATCATGATTGTGCCATTATCACCCTGGGATGACTGAGGATTATTAAAGTTAAAAGAACCGTCCTCAAGGTCACACAGCAAGTTTGCAATAAAGTAGGGACTAAAAGCCAGACAGTGCCTAGAGCTGTTATGAGCTGAATGTCTTGTTCTTCCAAAATCACACCCGAGAAGCCCTGACCTCCAGTGTGGAGGTGAGGCCGCTGAGGACGTTTCTCAGGTTAAATGAGGACATAGGGTGGGGCCCAGATCCCACAGGATTAGTATCCTTATAAGGAGAGATGCCAAAGGGCTCAGTCTCCCACCCACCACTGAAAAAAGGCCATGTGCGAGAAAGGAGCCATCTACCAGCCAGGAAGAGAGTTCTCCCCAGAAACGGACCACACTGACACTCTCATGTCAGACTGCCAGCCTCAGAACGGTGAGAAAATACATTTTGTTTTATCAGCCCCCCAGTCTGTGGTATTTTGTTATGGTAGCCCTAGCAGACAAGAGCTTCCGCTCCTGGCCACGGGCCACACGGCCAACATGGAGGGGCGCCGCCTGGTGGAGCCAGTTCTGTGGGTGCTGGGAGCTCCAGCCCCACCCTCGGGCAGACGTCCAGCTTCAGAACACGCTAGGATTACGTGTGAACAAAAATGAACATCTGTGTGCCCTAAAATATTCTGGAACCTCACTCTCTTCAGTGTCAAGCACCGGACCCAGCCCTGAGGAAGACACAAGCCTTGCTCTCAAGAGCTTCAGTCTGGTGGGTGGCAGAGACCCAAACTATGTTGCAAAGTGACTAATGGGTAACGGGGTGCTTCTTGCCTAAAAACTAAGTTACCAGAGATTGGTTTAAACTGGGTGTGTCTCCTGTAGTACCAGACACCAGAGCTGAGAGTGAGAGGAGCGGTTTGGTGATGGTGGGATGATGGTCTTGCTATACCAGTATACCCGCCCCCACACTTCTCTAGATTTCCAAATTGTCTGGCTGGCCAAGAAGTCTCATCCTGCCCAGTCCCCCTCACCAGTGACGTTGGCATTCATTATGCTTCTCACCTCCCCCAGTAACCTCATTAGCACACAGTCCTCCAGCTCTCCCTGCTAGTCTTTGCTAAACTAAATGAAAAAAAGATGTTCCTGGCATCTTTTTCTGCAGCGAGCCTTCTGTCTGTGTATGTACGTTTGTGAACATAATGGGGTGAGGGGGTGGGTGAGTGGGGAAGATACCTTGGCCCTCTTAGAGAGTCCCTGGGAAGGCTAAAGATTTGAGCACATTGTTGAAATACACAAAATACATACTCGGGAGCTCTGCAAATGCCTCTAACCATGACTGTCTTTCCCTCCATATTCAGAAAACATTCTTGTCAGGTGGTCACCGTTGGTATCTGTTTTACTAATTTATGGTGCTTCAAATCACTCATTTATTCCAAACACAGTTACTATGTAGACAGAGCCAATATCTGCCCAATGGTTTACTACATAGGCTGTGAACTGAATGCTTGTATCAGCCCCAAAATTCCTATGTTGAAGCCCCGGTCAGTGTGATAGTATTTGGAGCTGGGTCTTGGGAGGGAACTAGGTCATGAGGGCAGAGCCCTCATAAATGGGATTAGCGCCCTTTTAAGAAGTGACACGTGATCTCTCTCACCCCCCCCCCCCCCCCCTTCTCTCCCTCCACCCCGCTCCCCCAGAGCTCCCACCCCCTGTGAGGATACAGAGAGAAGGCAGTCATCTGCAATCCAGGCGGAGAGTCCTCACCAACAAGTGAATTGGCCAGCGCCTTGATCTTGGACTTCTCAGCCTTCAGGCCTGTGAAGAGTAATTTTCTATGGTTTAAGCCACCCAGTCTATGGTATTTTTATTACAGCAGTGTGAGCTGACTAAGGTACTACATTAGAAAGAAGTGAACATTATAATCAAATCATCATTAAGTAACAACTGTGCCTTAAAATAAATGTCACCTCCATTAAGGACTTCTGGCTGTATCCCAGATCCCCATTTGTCTAATCCAAAACTTTGATCACCCAGCTATTTCGTCTATGCAAATGAAAGAATTCAAACCACATGGCTGTCCTCCCAGACAGAAATGGAAGCATGCCAGAGTTAAATGGTATTAGAAGGAATAACTCAAAACTATTCTAGAGCTGCGGAGATTCCTCAAGTCTACCCTGACCATTCCTTCAGTCCTTGGTCTCCACCAACCGTGACCTTGAAGAGAGGCAGTCCAGGACTGATAGGATGCAGGTACACTGCAAATGTGCAGGTCTTAAGGATTCTACAATTTATGTGGGGAAGCAATGATGCCTTCCACAGCAAGATGGATATCTTTGATATGCCAAGATTTAGCCAACTGTACGCAGCGTATATCCCCCAATTTCCTAATTCTGTGGCACGCAGTCCTTATGTTCCCGAACCCCTGCTGGGTGAAAGCCAAGGTGATGCATGAGCTGGGGGAGCAGCACTGTATGACCTGGGAGTGCAGTCTCTCCCGAGAAAGCCTCTTTATGTTTAAATAACAATGACTGCTATTTGCTATCCGATAACCGTTTTGCTGGATAAAGGGCAATTTCCCATACTGCCCACCCTCCTGCTTCTTACCGCAGTGAGCCGTTTCAATGCAAAACTGCACAGGGGGCACCTTGCCGGCTTGGACGGTCAAGGTCATGGCAGCTGCTGCTTCTCATTCATGAAACGCACACAAGCCCATGCTCTTAGAAGGCACACAGTGTGGTCCTGCCAAGGAAATGCCAACCCCAACACTGCGTCTTGCATTTGCCTGCTTCTGTCATCACCTTCCCCAGCTCCCCTGTGCCTGCAGTGAGGTGTGAGACGCGCAGAGAGCCTGCAGTCTGGCCCGCACAGCTGCCTCCTGCCAGCAGCTCAGCTGGAGGGGGTGGTGGGGGGGGGGGGGGGGACTTCAGGGCTCCACAAAGACGCTTGGGGCCAGAATGGTGCAAAGGGGATGCTTCCTGCAGAGAGACCTTAACACGAACTTGTGATAGGAATCAGTTTGTATGGGATGGATTTCATTTTGAATATGCATTGGTTTAAGACTCCCATTTCCTCTTCCCGTCCAGCTCAGAAGGTGTTATTTTAAAGACAATCGGTCATTGTGATATCAAGGCACACACAAGGCAAGCGCATACGACTGCCCTTGGGCACAGAGGATCCATAGCAGGTAAGCCAACCCTAACGGCCGATGGGCTGCTAACTGGTGGGGCTCTGGTCGCTGGGGACACACTGAATGGTGTGGCTTTTCCTTTACTCCAAGCAGGTAACATTTGCCAAAGGACCAAAAGGCAATATTGGCAGCGGTTAGGAAAAGAAAACCAAAATGTGCAGCTGTTTTTCTTCCTCTGATCAATACATGGGAAAGGGTAATAGAACAGAAATGGGAGAGCCGACTCTAAAGGGGGTTCGGGGGGTGGGGGAGATGGGAGTGCTTGTACTTGTACTTGTAGCATCCTCGATGATTCCCCAAGATGAAAAATGAGAACAGATGAAAGGTTGGCCAGAAAACAAGCGCCAAGAAGGAAAGTTTGAGGTGAGTGGGCTGCAGCGAAGGCTTTAAGTTAATACATATAATTTTTTAATAAAGTGAACTGCCTTTCTAAACAGTAAAGCACTAAACAATTCTTAACTAATATTAAATCAAATATAATTTCATAATTCTTAATTGGCTTTATCAACTCGTGAGTCGATTTAAAATGGTATTTATAACATCCATGTCAGGTATAAAGCAAAATGACAGAAACCCATGAATTCCCCATCGTCACTACCCTTGCAGTCCCCGCACCTCTTTCCTTCCAGCCCATCCCCACCTGCTACACAACCACTTCCCTAGTCAATTTGTTGAACTCATGAAAATAACAATTAGGTGTCAAGTAAAAATAAAAAAGACAAGCTCACAGTCGTTTCCGCCACACGACCTCTAACCATGTCCCATGATCACACTTTACCTGCCTTATGACTGACTTCTTCAGTACCTGGGACCCTGCTTTCCAGGGTAAGCAGGAATCCGGAAACTATTCTACGCCAATAATGAGGATGTGAGGGCATTTCACATCCAAATGCCCATGGACCATTCTCCAACCACGCCAGCATTGGCATTGAGGGCTGATCTGAGTGGTGGGCCTGGTTTGGGTCACCCAGGAGTACAAAATGTTTGGAGAGATTCTGGAGGTAGAACCCAGCCGTGGGGAAAGAACTGGGGAAGGTAAAAGGGCAAGTCTTGTCTTTCATGTGGGGCTCAGGTGTCTTCTAGAGATCCAGAGGCAGAAAAAAAGGGCCTATCAAGCCAAGGGGTCCCACATGAGGGGGCAGACACTCCACGGGCTGGGGCCCATATTACACCCCCCAAGAGATACCCTGGACCCTTCGTCCTGCAGCCATAAGCCACAAGAGCCCAGCACCAAGCCCACACTAAGAGGACAGGCCTGCAAAGGTGACCCGATCTGGCCATGGGATGGACTTCATCTAGAGAACAAGAGATTGTTTTTGAAGAAGTGTAAAGAAACAAGGACAAAGGAGCTGCTATAAGTAAAGCCGGAGAGGTGGGCCTGGCTTCTGGGAAGTCGTCTATGGACCCAAGTGGGCCGAGTCCTTAATCTAAGATGGAGTAAAAAGTCTTAATTCCATGGCTTCACCGGGCCTGGCCTGGCCCAGCCTGGTAGGACTCCACCAACAGGGCACAGAGAGCAAGAGTGAAATTCCAAGGGATTAGCACAAGAGAGTGGTAAGAAATGGAGCTGCAGACCATCTGTTCAAGATTAGCCATGAGAGAAACCGACCGCTGTGGGAAGGCCAGGCTGACAGTGCGGGTGAGCGTGTGTGGCATTGGGATCGAAGAGGCCAGCTGCATGGTGACACGTGTGTGACACTCAGCGCGTCATGGCCCCTGTGTGCAGTCTTTGGGTCTGGCTAGAAACCTTGCTCCTTTCAAGTGCTCCCTGGCTCTGGAGCCTTTGAGGCTGGGGGAGACTGAGTACCAGCAAAAACCAGTAAAAGTGAGTAAATCCTTTTCTATGAGCCCAAGGCAGGGAGGTGTACACACACTGGAGATGAGAATCCCGGCCTGCGACCAAGGCCTCAGCCAGAAAACACCAGGCTTTTGTGACTGGTAGTCACCATCACCACCATAACCCTTCCCCAGGTGGACCTTCTGGCGGATTCCTCAGCCCCGCTGTTCTTTCCCAGCTCTCAACAGCTGTCTTGCAGGCCCTAGAAATAATTCCGTCAGCTCTCCTGGAAGGACAGCAGCTATAGCTCCAGGACTCCAGTGGCCCAGAGTGGCTGCTTCATAGAATGCCAGCCAAAGGGCGGAGGAGCCAGCGCCCACTGCCAGCAAGAGGGAGGGGCAGCGATGCTTCTCAGTCTGAGACCCATCCCCCACCCCCTCCCACCCAGCCCCATTCTCAGGTCGGGGATGGGGAAAGTCACAAGTAGGAGAACAGAACGCATTTTCCTAACTATAGAAGTGTCCCGGGTGGGGGGGGGGGGGCGCCTGGGTGGCTCAGTGTGTTAAGGCCTCTGCCTTTGGCTCAGGTCATGATCCCAGCATCCTGGGAACAAGCCCCACATTGGACTCTCTGCTTAGCAGGAAGCCTGCTTCCTCCTCTCTCTCTCTCTCTCTCTCTGCCTACTTGTGATCTCTGTCAAATAAATAAATAAAATCTTTAAAAAAAAAAAAAAAAGAAGTGTCCCAGGGGCGCTTGGCTGGCTCAGTCGTGGAGCACGTGGCTCTTGATCTCAGGGTTGTGAGTTTGAGTCTCACATTGGGTATAGAGATTACTTAAAAATAAAATCAAAAGAAAAGTGTCTCAAACCTGGGCTACCTGATAAAGTCAAGGTTTGGGATAGAGACTGAGTGGAAATACATAAAAATTCTACATTTTCTCTTTTAAACTAAAAATGAGTATGAACTAACTACAGCTACATGTAACATCTCACAAAAAACTGAAGCCACAAAATAGTAAATACAGGACAGGGCCATAGAACATTCAAAACTAGGCAAAACTGAACTACAGTGTTTAGGTACATAGTCATAGGAAGAAAAAAAAAAACAAGAAAATCAGGAAAGTCAGGGTGATTGGTTATCTCTGGGAGGCCAAAGAGGGGCTGTGTTTGGGAAGGGGCACATGGTGGGAAGCTTCTTGAGAAAGGCAAATATTCAAGTCTCTTCCTTGAAAAGCGAGTTATACAGGTGTTTGCTTTAAATTACTCTTTAAATTAGACATACTTTCTGCACTCTTCTGTATGTATCTCATAAAACACTTAAAAATGTTAAAAGAAGAATCACATATCAGTACATGGAAATGATATGCTATGTGTAGCTATAATTATGTAAAAACATCACACACACAAAACAGACCAGGTGGGAATAAATAATGAGTTGTGTTGATTGGGATAATAGGTGATTTCACTCCTCTAATTTTTCAAATTTTCTGTATCATATTATATTGATTTTATAGTGTAAAATACCTACAGTAATTTAAAGCCACCCAGATAGCTTTATCCTCTTTGAAAAAAAAAAACAGAAATGAGGTGGAAAACGTTCCGTCTTCTTTTCAGGAAATCTTGCTGTCCTCCTGCCATCTCCTGGAAAATTTCCTAAAAGGACTGGGCTTTAGGACAAACAATTGCCTTCCTTATTTTGACTCAAATAGATTTCAGAAGGACACAGACTTTTTTCCCCCATGATGTAAGACTCCTTCAAAGAAGTACTGGACACTTCATCTTGGGCTAAAAATGTGTCTCCACCTCTCCCTCCCAGATGCAGCGTTTTTACCGGCCATTGACTTTATACCCAGAATGCTTCTGCCTAGTCAATGTCATCCCCTTTCCTGTGCCTACATCTGCCAGCTGCCTTCTTATGAACCTGGCTCACCTCCATCACTAAAGCAAATAGGTATTTTTACCTTAACCCAGAATTCTGGAGCCTGAAGAGAAAATCTCACCCATGTTTGCAACAATACATGACTGATGGAATCCAGCTTTGGGGAGCTGGGCACCAAGTGGGGGAGCACTGTGAGCTCCATCATCTCCTACAGGAGACACGTTCTCATGGGCGACAGCCCCAGGCACATGTGAGAAGCATGGTGCCCACCGGGAGTGGCAGATCAAGTGGACACTCTCGGGAGACTTGAAGGCAGACCTGGGGTGAAAATGGGCAGCTTCCTCGACCTGGGGGTGAGGCCACTAGCCTGATTGTGTCTGTATTCCAGTGGCCTATCTTAGAGCAGCAGATGCGGCAGGAAAGGGTGCAAGGGGAGGATAAGTGCCCTGAGCGCTGAACTTGGCTTTGCCCCTCTAGCCACATGACTCACTGCCCTACGCCGCATGTTCTCAGCTGTCAAGTGGATGTCAACACCATCAACACCACGTTGTCATCACTAAGCTCTCTGTGTGACAGACACAGACGCAGTTTCAAAGAAAGCTTAAAGCACCCCAGTGAAGTAGTTCGACAGGATAATCCCCATCTTATGGATGAGGAAACTGGGTTGGAATCCATCCATATTAGACTGGGGCTCCTTGACGGCAGAGGCTAGGCTTCATTTTATCCTTGTAAGTCCCTGGCACACAGAGGGGCTCACTAAATGCTAGCTGAAGGAAGCGAGGACTGGCCGAAGGAGATAGTGGGGTGAGAGTATACAGAGTGTTAGCCACGGTAATGGGCTATGAGCAATGGGACGGAAGGCTTCTCCAAAGAGAGTTCCATGCTGGCTGTGAGAGGGTCTGGTGCAAAACCTAGGGCAGAGGATCAAAGCTGGCATTATCTGGGCTGGAAAAAAAAAAAAAAGTGGCAGAATAAGCAGGTACAGGCTGGGAAAGGCCAAGAGGCTAGAATGGACTGAGCAAGCAGCTTAGGAAGCCAGGATATGAGGTGTAGGGGTGCAGAGCAAGAGGCCCAGCCCTCTGAATGAGACCCACTGGGCATAGGATGACCTGAAGCACTCAGCGAGGGACCCCGAGGCTGGTCAGGGGATGGGCACAAGATCTGGGGGCTGGGCTTCCTGCCTTTTTCTCAAACAGGTTGGGGGAAGGCTGGGAAAATAGCCACGGTGGTAATCCAGGCACGAGGCTGCAGTGGGTTAAACTGATGGTGCCAACAGAATAGAAGAGGAAGGACCAGGGCCAAGAAAGGGCTGAATGCTGGTAGGCTCTCTGGAGGAAGGGGAAAACAGACTGGGAAAGAAAGGAAGAATGGAAACACCGGTGAGCGGAGCAGAAAGCTGGTGGGCACAGATGGAGACCAGCTGTCAGGGCACGCCTGGGGTTGACAGAAACCCAGTGATGAAAGCCAATTTCAGCTTCTCTCTCGAGGAACCCTTCAGATCAGTCAGACGACGGCAAATGACCCAGTCACCCATGGAAGGGGATGGCAGGACCGGAGAGAGAACATCTACTAAATGGTAGTAAGCGCCAGGGGCCGTGAAGTCTCTTATCACCATGACATTTAATTGAAACAACCTCACCATCGCCCTTGGAGATGGTGGGCCGTCTCTACTTGACAGACGATGACTGGAGGTCATGACCAGCCAAAGTCACATAGCTTCGTGGAAAGGAATAGCAGCAGAAGTTTATTCTGAACACCAAATAATACAAAGTCAAAAGGTCTGGACTGTGCTGATGGGCTGACATTCTGATTTACTTGTGTGTTGAACACTTAGGAGACGTCTCAGACAAAACACTGTACTTGAGCACTATCTGTCCTACTTACTAAATCTGTTTCTTATCCATCCTCTTCTCTCCAAACCGACTGCCTCACTTCGGGCCCTACCATCTACCTGCATTCAGCTATCACTCTTGCCTGGAGACTTCGAACTGGTCTCCCAGATTCCACACTGTTAGCACATTGAGTTTGCTAAGATGTGAGTTGGATCACAGAGGCAGGCTTAGCACCCACCCTATACTAAGCACCAGATACCGCACCACACCCTAGGGAGCTCACAGGGTTGGAGTGGAAAGAGAGGCATAAACCAAAATCTCACTGTGAGTTAGGAGAAGGGGAAGGGGGGCAGGGGGTGGTACTTAACACGGACGGGGATGGAAGACTGCTTCTCAGAGGAAGGGCCTTTGAGAAGAGCCTTGACAGCTGTCTAGTTTACCTTGGGGGTGGGGGGGTGGGGGACACACCTGAGCATTCCAGCCAGAAGCAGAGCAGTGTGGTCTAGCTGGGGGCAACCAGGATGGCTGGTGTGTCCGATGAGCTGAAGGGAGCCCAAGCCATTCAAGGCCTGGGAGGATGTGCTCCGAGTGGGGACCAGAAGGATTGCAGGTAGGGCAAGCCAAGAAGTGACATCATTATATTTGCATTCTACATAAAAATTCAAAGGGTAAAGTACTAGAAGAAAACACAGAAAGATATGTTTATAAATTTGGGTGGGTTATGGCTTTTTAAGCATAATCCAAAACCAGAAACCAGAAAAGAAAAGATCGGTACAGTTAGGACTACATAACAAAGAAAAACTGTGATATATCCATTTAATAAAGACAAAAGCTGGCGAGGACATGCTTGTAGCATCCAACCAAGGATGAATATCTATAATATGTAATAACGTTTATAAATCGTAAGAGAAAGACAACTCCAGAAAAAATAGGCAAAGGATATAAACAGGCAACCCTGGGGATGGGGAGGACATAAACAGCTAAGACACAAATGCAAAGATGTTTGTCTTTATTAATAATCAAAGAAACGCAAATGAAAACAATGAGATTACATGTTTCACCTATCATAATGGCACAGAAAAAGAGAAGAACAATGCCCAGAGGGAGAAATCAAGCCTCCCATACCTTCCTAGGAGCTTGAACTGATGCAAGCTCAGCGGGAGGAAATCTACAAATCTACACGGAAACTGAAAATCTGGGCTTTACCTCTAAGAATTCCTTCTAGGAAATAATTGGACCATCGCCCGAAAATGTATCATGAGGGTATTTTGTTGCAGGTTTGTTTATAATAGCAAATACTTTGAGAACAAGCTTAAGGTGTGTCAATGCGAGGACTGTTTAAATAAATAACGGTATAGTCACACAATAGAAGGCTATGCAGCCGTTGAAAAAGTAGATCTTTACTTTTTTAAAAGATTTTTTATTTACTCATTTGAGAGAGACAGAGAGCACGAACAGGGAGGAGGGGCAGGAGGAGAAGCAGACTTCCTGCTGAGTCAGGATGGGACTTAGGGCTTTGATTCTAGGACCTGGAGATGATGACCTGAACCGACCTGACCCAAGCCTGAGCCCACCTGACCTGAGCCTGAGCCCTAGGCAGATGTTTCACCATCTGAGCCACCCAGAGGCCCCTCACATAGATCTTTAAGTACGGACATGGGATGTTATCCACGACACAGTACTAAGTGAAGGAAACAGATTACAGAACGGGACTCATGGTATGTGTTGTGTATCTACTTCTGTATACATAAGTGAGATATTATATATAGCGGGATATATATGAATATGAAATCTCACTTATATATAAACCTTTCATCTATATATGAAAACTCACTTATATATAAAAATGAGCCTTGGCATAAAACACTGGGAAGGTTATTCGCTAAACTGTTAACCGCAGTTGTCTCAAAGAATTGTAAATTGCAGCAGGACTCAATCTCTCTGCAGTGTTCGACTGTAAAAAATTATTCATATAATAGACCAGCTGTGGCGTCTACAGTAGCTCTGGTGTGGGGGGGAGCACCAGAGTACACAGAGTGGGCCCTGAGGACGTCCACCCCAGCGCAGGCAATTCACTAGCAAGTCCACATCGCTTGGACATTTATTTAACCATCAATGTTAATATCTAATGGCTTATTAGATCCTTCTCCTTTAATGTCTTACTGGCCCTTCAAACTGATCACATCTAAAACCAAGCCCATTATACTCCGTCTCCACTCAGCATCTCTTCTCCTCTTCTAGTATCCCCCGTCTCAGTGGAAGATACCCTACGGCCCATGCCAGGACCAAGCATCATTTTCTTTCTTTCCTCCTTCCTTCCTTCCTTCTTTTTTTTGGAAAGACTTTATTTATTATTTATTTATTTATTTATTTATTTATTCGAGAGAAAGAGTGGGAGCAAAGGGAGCAGTACAGGGGGAAGGGGAGGGTGGGGGAAAGAATCTCAACCTGACAGGGGGCTTGATCCCACGACCCTGAGATCACGACCTGAGCTGACACCAGGAGTTGGACACTTAACCAAATGAGCCACCCAGGTGCCCTGCAAGAGCATCATTTCCAATGAGGAGCACAAGGGATAGCTCCCCTGGCGATAGGATAGAGCCTCGTTCCTCCTCTTTGCCCCCTGGTGCTCCAGACCAGGCAGTGTCTTCTCAAATGGCTGCATAAAGGGGCAGAACACCCCCTTTACCACGGCCCATCTGGCTGCTGCCTTCCTTGAATTGGAGACATGGAGCAATTGACTGATTGGGCTCAAAAGGCTCTTCCTGGAAGTTGAGTCTGAAAATGTGGAGATAATTCATTCACTTAAACAAAAAGAGGTAATGAGCCCTTCCCTGGAGCCCTCGCTAGGCAGGGAGCACTTGCTGAGTGACTGCCAAGAAAAGGGACGAGGTCAATATCTCTGGAAACAAGTAAATGGGAGTAAGTGGTCATCTGCCCACCTAGTTCACCATGGATGCCAGCATTTCCTTTTCTTCTTGTTCACCTGCTTCTGCTAGAAGAGAGGTGGGGTTGGAACTGACGACAGACACCAATGACTCTGATAAATACAGTCTCTTCCCCTTCTACTTTTCAGAAGAGCTGGCCAGATTCCCTTGGTTCCCAGTCCCTAGCAGCCTTGTCCCCACCCCCAGACCAGGCCAGACAAATCTAAAGACTAGAGTCCAACATGCTGAAGCCGGAGGTTAGGACACCTGGTACTGTGCTCCAGATCTTCCCCAGACTCCGCATCGGGAACTGATGCCCTGCGCCCACACCTTGTTTGATCAAGGGCCTACTATCTCATTGCCAGGAGGCTGGCACACGCTTCCTGGTTGTGGAGGCCTGTCCATCCACATCTGAGGCCTCTCCACCTGCTGGCACATTCTCCTGATAGCAGCTGCCTCCTCTTACCCACACTCCCATCACTGGATTACTCGGGTATGTAAGTATGTCCAAACCCGTTGAGCTGTATATGCACAATCCGTGCGTCTACTGTATGTAAATTGCACCCCAACAAGGCTGACTTAAAAACAAACAAAAAAGGGTGCGTGGTGGGCTCAGTCCATAGAGCATGCAACTCTTGATCTGGGGGTGGTGAGTTCAAGCACCACACTGGGTGTAGAGCTTACTTTAAAAAAACAAAACAACAACAACAACAACAAAAACAAAGCACATTTAAAAGAGGATTGCCAGGGCACCTGGGTGGCTCAGTGGGTTGGGCCTCTGCCTTCAGCTCAGGTCATGATCTCAGGGTCCTGGGATCGAGTCCCGCGTTGGGCTCTCTGCTGGGCACGGAGCCTGCTTCCTCCTCTCTAAATAAATTCTAAAAAAAAAAAGAGGATTGCCAGGGCACCTGGGTAGCTCAATTGGTTAAGCATCTGCCTTCAGCTCGGGTCAGGATCCCAGGTCTTGGGATCGAGCCCCCATTGGGCTCCCCGCCCAGTAGGGAGCCTGGTTCTCCCTCTGCCTGCTTGTGCTCACTCTCTATGTCAAATAAATAAATAAAACCTTGGGGCACCTGGGTGGCTCAGTGGGTTGGGCTTCTGCCTTCAGCTCGGGTCATGATTCCAGGGTCCTGGGATCGAGCCCCATATCGGGCTCTCTGCTCAGCGGGGAGCCTGCTTCCCCACCCCCCCTCTCTCTCTGCCTGCCTCTCTGCCTACTTGTGATCTCTTTCTGTCAAATAAATAAATAAAATCTTAAAAAAATATATGTAAATAAATAAAATCTTAAAAAAAAAAAGAATTGCTAAAGGGAGACCAGAAAAAAATGAGATAGAACTTAGTAGGAATTACATTTAGCACTAAGCTTCCCCGCAGTCCAAGCAGAAGAGGAAATGGTTTGGGAAGGAAAAACTTACGATTGCTGGATAAGAGGGAAGCTCTGATTTACCCAAGAAAAGCCTTTTGAATTCCAGATAATTTATTACTCCCCTCCATCCAGCTGACCGTTTAAGAGAAGGCATCAGTCAGAATGATTTAGAAAGAGGTCTGTTCTTTCCAGAAGGAATTTACTAGATTACTTTTTAAGGAGTAAGAAACATGCCGGATATATTTGACTGCAATTTTGCAGAAGGTGTAGAAATATTCTCCAATGACTATTTTTATTTTTTATTTTATTTTATTTATTTATTTAACAGAGAGAAAGGGAGAGAGAACAAGCAAGCATAGGCAGAGGCAGAGGGAGAAGCAGGCTCCCCGCTGAGCAAGGAGCCCAATGTGGGACTCGATCCCAGGACAGTGGGATCATGACCCGAGCCGAACGAAGGCAGCCGCTTAACCAACTGAGCGTCCCTCCAATGACTCTTTTTAATATAGAGCAAACATCAATAAAAGGTTGAGGAAATACCACTAAATTTTTACTTAGTGATGACATTTCTACAGGGTGTTAAAGTAATAAAGTCCAATCATCAGTTTATATTTGCACTGTACTGTACTGTAAAGAGAATGCAAATATGTCTCATCCCATCCTTTAACTGGTAATGGTAAGAAAGGTATCTCAATATTACTCCTCTAGGGGCACCTGGCTGGCTCAGTCAGTAGAGCATGTGACTCTGGATCTCAGGGTTGTGGATTCGAGTCCCATGGTGGGTGTAGAGATTATTTAAAAATAAAACCTTGGGGCACCTGGGTGGCTCAGTGGGTTGGGCTTCTGCCTTCAGCTCAGGTCGTGATCCCAGGGTCCTGGGATCGAGCCCCGCATCGGGCTCTCTGCTCCACGGAGAGCCTGCTTCCTCCTCTCTCTCTGCCTGCCTCTCTGCCTGCTTGTGATCTCTGTCAAGTAAATAAATAAAATCTTAAAAAAAAAAAAAAACAACTTAAAAAAAAATTACCCCTCTAGTGGGGCCACCGCAACCTCAACCATCACCTAAGCCAAATTCATGCTCCTTGGTTTCTTCTCCCCTCAGCCCAGGATTCCAAAATTGAGGAAAATGTGTATAGGTGACTTTAAGAGGTATACTACTTGGACATAAATGGCATTGAATCACAAGCTTTCTTTCTATTCTTCTGATTACATCAAGAAAAACATCTCAGTGGGTGGGTGTGCATCTGCGAATACCTAGCACTTGTTAATTTTCTTTTTTTTAACAAGGGAAGAGCAAGGTCTAGTTTGCTACTGGAATTTAATAACATTGATTGGCTTTCATTGTATTTCTTTTTCTAGCTATTTATTAATGGCAAATATTCCCATTTATGATATTGATATAATGTTTCTCTTAAATATGTAAGGAAACAATGTGAGCTATTTGAAGAAAAATATTAAGCATCAGCTTGTAGATGGCATGAAAAATGGAAGGAGGGTATATGTAAACGACTCAGGTAAGGAGACAATGCCCTTGACCAAGGGTCACCAAACTTTTTCTGTAAAAGGCCAGGAGAGTAAAAGTTTTAGGCTTAGTGGGTTACGATCAGGGTTTGCCCACCCAGATGCTAGAACTGAGCTGTCAGATAAGGTGGCCACTAGCTCTGTGTGGCCACGGAGCATGGCCAGTACGACTAAGGAACTGAAATTTTAATTGTCTTTATTTTTTTTTAAAAGATCTTATTTATTTATTTGGCAGATCGAGACATAGGGAGAGAGGGAACACAAGCAGGGGGAGTGGTAGAGGGAGAAACAGGCTTCCCGCTGAGCAGGGAGCCCAATGCAGGGCTTGATCTCAGGACCCTGGGATCATGACCTGAGCCGAAGGCAGATGCTTAACGACTGAGCCACCCAGGCACTCCTAATTGTCTTTATTTTTAAGTTGCTAAGGCACTACACAGTGCAGCTCCAGCCAATGATTAAGGAAGTGCATATTTCATTCCAGGCTTAAAAGACAAACATCAATGGAAAGATAACTCCCGGGGCACCTGGGTGGCTCAGTGGGTTGGGCCTCTGCATTTGGCTCAGGTCATGATCCCGGGGGACCTGGGATAGAGTCCCACATCTGGCTCCCTGCTCAACGGAGAGCCTGCCCCTCCCTGCCCCCCCCAACCCCTGCTCTCTGCCTACTTGTGATCACTGTCGAATAAATGGATAAAATCTCTAAAGAAAAAAAAAAAGAAAGATAACTCCCCCTCAACCTTTTTTTTACTTTCTCTGCCTCTACCAGTTCATGAAGAGTTGTCAATACATTACATTTTCATGCAAGTCATTGTCATTATAATCAGAAATAAAGCATGGATGCCTTCTCTGATCGTAATTATTAAACAGTGTTTGCAATTTCCTTAAAAAATGCAACGAGAAAACTAAATCCTCAAGATAAACATGGAAAAAAGGACATAAAATGTGCTATGATGATATACCTAGAAAACCCAAGAAAATTGGTAAGGTAATAATAATAAGATAAATGTAATAAAATTAGTATTTTTTTTCCTATACTAGCAGTCAGCCAGCTAGAAATAGAAACAGGAAAAAAAAATGTGTTCACAATAGTGAAAAACACTGTGAAACACTTAAGCATAAACAGTAAAACACTAAGAAGGGTTCAGAAAAGGCAAATCTAAATACAAAATATTTTCTCTATTTTGATAGATTTTGTGTAGTGGCTGCTCAGAACTGGGGTTGGGAATGGGAATGACTGCAAATGGGCTTAAGTTTTCTTTTTGGGGTAGTGGAAATTTTCTAAAATTAAATTGCATGATTAAATTGCACAGCTCCTTAAATACATTAATGATCAGTGAACTATATAAAGTGGGTGAATTTCATTGTATGTAAATCACACCTCAATACAGCTTCACGGGGTGCCTGGGTGGCTCAGTCGGTTAAGCATCTGCCTTCAAGCTCAGGTCATGATTCCAGGATCCTGGGATCCAGCCTCCTCACTGAGCCTCCACATCAGGTTCCCTGCTTGTGTTCTCTGTCAAATACATAAAATCTTTAAAAAATATATATAGCTTCACACACACACACACACACACACACATACACACACAGAGCTAAGGAAGGCATAGATTCCTCTAGAGTTTCTCACAGTACATAAAATAGGATCTAAACAAAATGAAATAAATATATTCCTAGGTGGGAAAAGCTAATACCATAAAATGTGAATTTTCCCAAAACTAATATATAAATGTAATGCAAATCTTATTAGAGTTCTTAATGTATTTATTTTGAAATGGATAATAATGGAATTGAAAAGAGTCAAGAAAATTGTGAAAAGGAATACTGTGGGATAGGGAAAGGACTATCCTAGGAATATGAAAAGATGCTATATGCAATTACTATAATTAAAACTATGGTGTCAGCATATGATTAGACAAATGGATGAAAAGAGCAGAATAAGATGCTTGGTAGCGATTTCAATTAAATCTAACAAAAGTGATACTTCAAGTCAGTGAAGATGAAATGATTTACTTAATAGGGCAGCATCGGTGGCAATTTGTCTGTAAGAAAATTAAGACAGTCCTCTATCTTCCAGCATGTAATCCGTAATTCATCTGGAATTTATTTAAATGTAAAACATAAAGCAATAAAAATATTAGAAGTCCAGGAAAAGACATGCACAATTTAGGGGTGGGGGAGCCCTTTTAAATCGGCCTGGAAACCCAAAAGTCATAAAAGAAGGATCACATTTCTGGCTTTACAGACGTTAAAAATTTGGTAAAGTAAATGATACCACAGAAAGAGAAAAAGTCAATAGACAAACAATAAATAGCCTGAGAAAACATGCAGGGCATGTTACAGCAATGAATGCTAACAAACTGATAGGAAAAATACAACCAAGAGAAAGATGGGCTCAGGATATCACTAAGTGCTACAGAGAAGAGCACATCGAAATGACTCACAACATAGGAAAAGATGTCCAACCTTTCCAGTGATCAAGAAGATGCAAATGAAAGTCACAACGAGGGGCGCCTGGGTGGCTTAGTGGGTTAAGCCTCTGCCTTCGGCTCAGGTCATGATCTCAGGGTCCTGGGATTGAGCCCCGCGGGAGCCTGCTTCCTCCCCACCCCCCGCCTCTGCCTGCCTCTCTGCCTGCTTGTGATCTCTGTCTGTCAAATACATAAATAAAATCTTAAAAAAAAAAAAAAAGAAAGTCACAACGAGATGTCCTTCCACATCCATCAGACTGGCAACAACTCCAGGGTGACATCTGACCTTGGCAGGACTGGGGGTGGGGGTGGGGGGGAGAAGGATGTTGCTAATGAAAACATGAATTATCCAAGGCTTTTAGTGAACAGTCTGAAAAGTTCTCTATTAAAATTTTAAAAAGCTCTCTGACTTGGCCATTCCATTCCCAGGACTCTATCCATCAGAATATTAGCAAGGGAACATACGGAGAAGGGTAGAGAGAGGCCCATGGCAGCAATGTGGGTAGGACAAGAAGCCACGAAAAACCTGGAAACAAACTGAATGCCCATCAATTGGGGGGGAGGGGCGGCGAATGGTACCATCTAAAGGAAGACTGCTCCTCTACCCACAACATTTCTTTTTTTCTTTAGGAAGATTTAATTATTTATTTATTTAGAGAACATGAGTTGGGGGGGGGCACACACAGAGGGAGAGAGAGAATCTCAAGCAGACTCCACGCTGACCATAGAGCTGAACGCGGCTCTTGATCTCATGAGCCTGAGATGATGACCTGAGTCGAATGCTCAACCGACTGAGCCACTCAGGTGCCCCTACCCACGGTACTTCGGATGTTAACCACCGGGAGTTAGGGCAGACCTCCCAGGCTGAGGGCTCAGTACCACACGACTGCTCCCCTCACTGCGGATACCAGTTGTCTGGACCAGGCTGTCACCTGTACTTCTGACCACCTGACTATAAATCGGGTTGTTCCCATGACTCCCTCCTCAAGGTTGATAATTGGCTAGAACAGCTCACAAAGCTCAGAGCAGCACTTCATTTACTATGACTGGAAAAAGTCAGGAACGTAAAACCAGAAGAGATGCACGGGGGCCAGGGAAGGGCAGAGCACATGGGGCATTCATGCCCTCCTTAAAGGCACCACCCACCCAGCATCCAATCTGAAGTTCTCCAAAGGCCTCTGTTTGGGTTTTTATGGGGATTCCACTACAAAGACAGGATTGATTCATTCATTCATTGGCCATTGGTGATGAACTCAATCTCCAGCTCTTCTCCCTCCCAGGAGGAGGGGTAGGGGATGCAGGCTGAAAGTTGCAACCCTTTAAACACCTTGCTGGTTCCCAAGGCAACCAGCTCCCATTCTCGACCCCAGTGGCCTCATTAACATAACTCAGGTTTGGGTAAGGGGGCTTATTATGAATAACAAAAGATGCTCCTTTCACCCTGGTCACTCAGGAAGTTAAAAGGGCTTTAGGACCTCCTTGGCAGGAACTGAAGATGAAGACCAAATACAGATTTCCTATGATATTACAAGATCACATCATCCATGCCTTAAATATCATGTGTCAGATCAATACCAATTGCCTTAAAGCTTCTTCCATGGGTAGGGCGCAGAGGTAGGCCCAGTGGGTTCAGTGTCCAACTCTTGGTTTCGTCTGTTGGTTTCAGCTCAGCTCTTGATCTCAGGATCCTAGGACTGAGCCCCTTGTGGGGCTCCACACCCAGTGCAGTCTGCTTGTCGCCTCTGCCCCCACCCTGCTCACGGGCTCTCTCTCAAATAAATAAATAAATAAATAAATAAATAAAATCGAAACAAAACAAAACAGAACAAACCCAAAACCCTCTCTCAGGGGTGTGTGGCTGGCTCAGTCAGTAGAGCATGTGACTCTTGATCTTGGGGTTTTTTTTTTGTTTTTAATTTTTTTTATTTATTTATTTGACAGACAGAGATCACAAGTAGGCAAAGAGGCAGGCAGAGAGAGAGAGGAGGAAGCAGGCTCCCCGCCAAACAGAGAGCCCGATGCGGGGCTCGATCCCAGGACCCTGGGACCATGACCTGAGCTGAAGACAGAGGCTTTAACCCACTGAGCCACCCAGGCGCCCCTTGATCTTGGGGTTTTAAGTTCAAGCCCATGTTGGGTACAGAGATTACTTCAAAATCAAATCTTTTTTTTTTTTTAAGATTTTATTTATTTATTTGACAGACAGAGATCACAAGCAGGCAGAGAAGCAGGCAGAGAGAGAGGAGGAAGCAGGCTCCCCACTGAGCAGAGAGCCCGATGTGGGGCTCAATCCCAGGACCCCGGGATCATGACCCGAGCTGAAGGCAGAGGCTTTAACCCACTGAGCCACCCAGGTGCCCCCAAAATCAAATCTTTAAAAGAAAAAAAAAAAACAAAAAACTTCTTCCAAGCTGTAATGATAAGACAAGTCTTAGAGGTAATATATTTTACCGAACTGGAACTCCAATGCATGTATCCATACATCCACACACAGACACAGACATAATAGGATCCCATTTTGATAAAATGTACAAGAACAAAAAATATCTTTGTATCTTATACACAATAATGTGTAGGGAGCAAAATACAGGTGAAAACACCCATTTGTTTATACAGATTACGAGAGGGTGAGAGGTGGCATTTACTTGAAGAGGGTAGAAAAGAATTGGGGAGTAGAGTCTATGAAAGAAAAAAGAAAGAAAAAATGCCAACAATTAAGACAGGATGGGTGTGTGTGTATGTGTGTATGTGTGTGTGTGTGTGTGTGTGTGTGATGAAGACAGTCCCCAAAACATGAACGGTGGCTGTTTTAAGGTGGTGGGACTTCAGGTGACTTCTACTTTATTTCACTTACATTTAATTATTGTTTAAATTTTTCACAGTGAATATGTATTATTTATAAAACCAGGGGGAGAAGAAAGCAATAAAACCACCATCACTGAAGCGGAACCTACCTATCTGACCTTCAAGGCTGGTCAAACATACAGAGCCCCTGTTCTGTGCCCTGTGCTGTACCAGACCCTTCATGTCTAAGCCTCATGGCCACACCGCAAGGCCTCAGCAAGGCTGGGAGGCTTGCCTGGCATCACATAGATCATCAGCAAGTCTGGAAGGTAAGATCTGCACCCAGATTTAACTCGCAGATGTTCCCTTACCCTCCTCTGCACTGCACTCTCACAGTATGGGCTCTGTGGGTCACAGGACATCTACTTTGAGTCTGGCCAACCCATGTGCCAATCCCCGCCCCCCTTGCCCGTCACTGTCCTTGAGGGCAGCTGCAACATGGGCAGAGCAGAATTTCTGTCTCTGAAAGTCTCAAGTCTAGCTCCGTGTTAGCATTTCAGCCTGGGGCTGCCGAGGGGTGAGTACTGGGCAATTCAGATATTTCCATGTGAATAGCCGGGTTCCTACTGGGCACAAGGCCCTACAGAGAAGCCCTGAGCTATGTTTTCCAGGCTCTTGAAGTTCTCTTTGCCTACAGGGTTTTTCACATGGGCCGTACTCAGTACTTTAAATTCTCTTTTTCTTTCATTTAAAGTAGGCTCACGCCCCACGTGGGGCTTGGATTCATGACTCTGAGATCACATGTCTCATGCTTTACTGACTGAGCCAGCCCGGCGCCCCCAACCTTAAATTCTTATACAAGAAAATACTCGGATTACTCCAAGCTCACCATAAACTTAAAGAGAAAAACATAAACCTATTTACACATCTCAGCTGAGAACAGAGGATTCCACAATTGGGAGGAGAGAGCGCATTTTCTGTGCTATGTATTGGCTATTTGGAGCATGAAAGACATACACAAAAGGTGGTCAAAGAAAGGAGGAACAAGAGACCGGCCTTTTAACCCAACCTTAAGAGGAGAAAAGGCGTTGCATTTATTCACATGATTTTCTTACTTTACAAACATGCACATTAAGTGTAATATATTTTCAACCTTGTCATTGTATTGTCACTGGTTTTCATTAGGAAAGAAAAATCGCCGAGGGTGGTCTGGAGGCCCAGGGAACTGGTCAGACTGTGTAAACTCAGGCAGATAAAGACAAGGCCTCATTTTCCACCCTCTGGGCCTCCTCTTTGTCACTCCCCTGAGCACACAGGGCCCCAGAGGGGAAGAGCCCGTAAGGGACAGAAGTGTGGGGGTAGGGATGTGCTCAGTTGCCCTAACAACCTTCAGTCTGCCCTCCCCCTGCTGCCCAAGCCTCCCCTGGGACACTGGCCACACACATCCCCTCTACCTCCTTGGCCCCAACCTCTTCCCCAAATCCTGCCCCAGCACCTTGTCAGAAAAGGCCTTTGATGTATCCTAACAGCCAGATCACTCTCTCGGCCCGAGGGCGACGTTAGCTACACTCTGCCACTTGCGCAGACAGTACACAATCTGCAAGGCCAGGTCTCCCTCCATCTTTTTCTTCCCACAGTACTTAACATGGTGCCTGCTGAGCAGCAGAGGCACAGAGAAGGTTCATCTTCCCCTTTAAGCATCTACCCAAATAATCCAACTTTTGGATTTTTATCTGCTCTAGACAGAAAGATCTGGATGCGGTCAGAATTATCTAGGCCTGCTCTTTCAGACCAGGGCCCAAGGAGAGCAGCATGAGTGAGCCCCAGGGCCCACAGGGCACCTCTTCCTGGAGCGCTTTGGTGGGACTGAACGTTTTAACACTATGTAATTTCCAAAATTCTTTATAACTTCATGTCAACACAAGGAAAGGGTATATTGTGAATTAAGAGTGTAAACACTGTATTCATTTTTCTTCAGATTAAAAAATGAGCAGTTATGAAAGGCCATACATAATTCCATTCATTTGAAACATCTGGAACAGGCAAATCTGTAGAAAGTGGATTAGTGGTTGCCAGGAGCCAGGGGTTGGAGGGAATGGGAAGTGACGGCTAATGGGTAAGGGGTCCTTTCTGGGGCGATGAAAATGTTCTAAGGTTAGAGCATGGTGAGAATACAACTCTGTGAATACACTAAAAACCACTGCATTGTATCCTTTCCAGGTGTGAACTTTATAGTATTTAAATTACACCTCAATAAAACTGTCAATAAGGCTTCAAAGACTTCAAACTTGCATCCGAGTGCTGCAGGCTAAGCCCACAGGACAAGCTTTAAGAAGCAGTAATAGGGGAAGAATTGGAATTCCAGGCTGGTCTACAAGTCAAGAAACAGGTTCCCAGAAGGGCATCTAGAGTACAGTGTCAAGAAATGTCCCCATGGCTCCTGATCAGCAGCTGGAACTGAACCTGTGTCAACCAGGACAAGGAAGATATCAAAGGTGTTGAGCCTGGTTCTGGAAGCCCATCTGTAGCCTGTGTCAGAGCTGAGACTTTCCAGAGCTGAGAACCAACAGGGTGGGATGGGCCAAGGGCAATGCAGGTGGCTGGCTTGGTGTGAACGTAAAGGGACATTCAGGTGACATGGGAGAACCTGCCTTGAGCTTCCTCAGGTTATTGACAGAATTCATTTCCTTATGGTTGCAGGCTTTCAGCTAAAGGCCACTCTAAGCTCCAAGAGGCCAAAGAAGTCATGAGCATGGGGCCGAGAACTAAACCTTTTTCATGAGTCCCTAACAGGGTGAGCCAGAGCCAGAGCCAGCAAGGGCTACCAAATTATTGTTATTATTGTTTGAACAGGTAAAAAATATATGACAACTATTTGGGACCATATAAACAGTCCCCTCCTCTAGAGATTGGCACCATCATAGGTTTCTTTGCATGGACAATCTATACATATTTAAGCATCTATGTATCTATTTTGTTTACACAAAGAGCAGCATGCATTAAATACTGCCCTGCCTGGGGCACCTGGGTGGCTCAGTGGGTTAAAGCCTCTGCCTTCCGCTCAGGTCATGATCCCAGGGTCCTGGGATCAAGCCCCGCATTGGGCTCTCTGCTCAGCGGGGAGCCTGCTTCCTCCTCCTCTCTCTCTCTGCCTGCCTCTCTGCCTACTTGTGATCTCTGTCAAATAAATAAATAAAATCTTTAAAAAAAAATAAATACTGCTCTGCCTGCTTTCTTTCCATTGTGATATAAATTGGAGGTTGTGGTATATCAGAACAAAAATATCTGCCTTGTTTTCTTAATGGCTGCATAATATTTCTTTATAAGGATATATCGGAATATATTTAACCAGCTCTCCAATAATGGGAATCTAGGTTGAGTCTAATTTTTCGCTCGTACAAATTATGCCGCAATAATAGTCCTCTGTATTTCTCATCCTGCACGTAAGCTTGCAGATCTTTGGGATAAATCCCTAGAAGTGGTCTCGCTGGGTGAAAGGGTATGTGCTGTTTTAATTCTGCTGGGTAGAGCAGGTTTCAGCGGGTAAGACATCGTGACACTCCCAGCAGACACAGAGTACGGCTGTCACAGAACATCAAAGCTGTCAGTCAGCATCTAGGCTCCATTTCCTCACTCTACACTGGGAACAAAACCATTTTGACCGGATTTCCTCTGCGGTCTCTTGAACCTCTGCACCCACTGTCACATCGTCCAGCCCGTTCATTTGATAATCACAGAGCTTTGAGCATGCTTTCACACATCGCAGAGCACCGAACCCCGCACTTAGAGACCTCCAGTAGCTCTGCTTACCGAGTGCTCACCACGCTCCAGGCACGTAAGCCCTAGTCCTCCTCACAAACACGCGCTCTTTTAAGTCACGAGAAAATCAAGGCTTGGGGAGACGGACTGTGCCTGGGTCTCTCACCACCAGAAAGCAGCGGAGCCGGGACTCAAACCCACCTCTCTCCCAAGGGCGAGCTCCTTCCGGGAAATCGCTGGGCGCCGCGCGGGCACTCAGGAAATAACGCGAGATCAGAGGTCGGCGCTCGGTCCGGAGCAACAGCTCAGCGCGAGTCCGGTTGCCGCAGGTGCGTAAACCTCACTTGCGAGGCTGCTCCAACTTTCATTTCCGGTTCCTGGCTCTTTGCGTCCTACTCCCAAATATTTAGAGTTTAAGTACGGAGTGCCCCCCTATAACTTTGTGGTCCTTCCACGACTTGGACACCATGTCCTGTCTTTCACAATGGCCAACTTTGGGTGCTATCTGCTATTAAGAAACAGCACAGTTTTATAGGATTCATTGACAAAAATCGGCTTCACTTGGGGTCCTTTGCCCTCCAAATTAGTACTGCAGTCCTGCCTTTTTTTTTTTTTTTTTAAGATTTTATTTATTTATTTGTTAAAGAGAGAGCGAGAGCGAGCACAGGCAGAGGCAGAGGGAGAAGCAGGCTCCGTGCCGAGCAAGGAGCCCGATGTGGGACTCGATCCGAGGACGCTGGGATCATGACCTGAGCCCAAGGCAGCTGCTTAACCAACTGAGCCACCCAGGCGTCCCAGCAGTCCTGCTTTTTTTTTTTTTTTTTAAGATTTTATTTATTTATTTGATAGAGATCACAAGTAGGCAGAGAGGCAGAGAGAGAGGAGGAAGCAGGCTGTCCGCAGAGCAGAGTGCCAGATGCGGGGCTCGATCCCACGACCCTGGGATCATGACCCGAGCCGAAGGTAGCGGCTTTAAACCACTGAGTCACCCAGGCGCCCCCAGTCCTGCTTTTTAATGACCGGTCATCTCAGACGATTTTATGCCTACATTTACACAAATTCTTTGATGACTAACTTGCTAACTAAGACTGATTAGAAAGCAATCGGGGAACTTTGTGAAGTTGGTCCTCAAATCAAGGGATTTACATACGTTTATGCATTTGTCTTTAAAGGCAAACTATCGGGTACTATGATTAAAATTGTTTTATTAAAATCGCACACCGAAAACTCTTTAAGGGAATTTCAATTCTCAAAAACGTATCAGCTTGGGGCGCCTGAGTGGCTCAGTGGGTTAAAGCCTCTGCCTTCGGCTCAGGTCATGATCTCAGGGTCCTGGAATCGAGCCCCGCATCGGGCTCTCTGCTCCACAGGGAGCCTGCTTCCTCCTCTCTGCCTGCCTCTCTGCCTGCTTGTGATCTCTGTCTGTCAAATAAATAAATAAAATCTTTAAAACAAAAACAAAAACAAAAACGTATCAGCTTGATGGGGCGCCTGGGTGGCTCAGTGGGTTAAGCCGCTGCCTTCGGCTTGGGTCATGATCTCAGGGTCCTGGGATCGAGTCCCGCATCAGGATCTCTGCTCGGCGGGGAGCCTGCTTCCCTCCCTCTCTCTCTCTCTCTCTGCCTGCCTCTCTGCCTGCTTGTGATCTCTCTCTGTCAAATAAATAAATAAAATCTTAAAAAAAGAAAACAAAACCGTATCAGCTTGGTGATAGAATCATGTATGTGATTTCACAAAGATGTGAAGAGTACTTAAAATAATAGAAAAGAGGACGCCTGGGTGGCTCAGTTGGTTAAGCAGCTGCCTTCGGCTCAGATCATGATCCCAGCGTCCTGGGATCCAGTCCCATATCGGGCTCCTTGCTCCGCAGGGATCCTGCTTCTCCCTCTGCCTCTGCCTGCCACTCTGTCTGCCTGTGCTCTCTCTCCCTCTCCCTCTGACAAAAAAATCTTAAAAAAAAATAATAGAAAAGAATTGGACATAATCTAAATGTTTATGAATAAGTAAATGTTTAAATACAATAGTGTACCCAGGTGCCTGGGTGGCTCAGTTGGTTAAGTGCCTGCCTTCAGCTCAGGTCATGATCCCGGGCTCCTGGATGAAGTTCCATTATCTTGCTCCCTGCTCAGTGGGGAGCATGCATCTCCCTCTACTTCTGCCTGCCACTCCCGGCGGCTTGTGCTCTCTCTGTCCATCAAATAAATAAATAAGATCTTAAAAAAATAATAATACAATAGTGAACCTTCTAATGGAATGGTAGGCAGCCATTTAAAAGTTTACATTTCTAGGGGCACCTGGGTGGCTCAGTGGGTTAAGCAGCTGCCTTCGGCTCAGGTCATGATCCCAGGGTCCTGGGATCGAGCCCCACATCGGGCTCTCTGCTCAGCAGGGAACCTGCTTCCTCCTCTCTCTGCCTGCTTCTCTGTGATTTCTGTCAAATAAATAAATAAAATCTTTTAAAAAAAGTAAAAGTTTACATTTCTAAATTAGATAGAAACATAAAAAACTTTTTTAATGTCATATGAAGAAACAATATGAAATAGTATCCATGTTGCTGTTACAGCTTGGTAAAAATTATGTGAACATATGGACAAAGGTTTGATGGAACTAGCAATCATTACATTAGCTTTATTAGCAAAATGGTCTATAAGTGATTTATAATTGATTAAATATTGGAATATTATACATTTTTATTTTTATTTATTTATTTATTTATTTAAGAGCGCATGAGCGGGGGTAGAGGCAGAGTCTGGAGAGGGAGAAGCAGGCTCCCTGCTGAACTGGAAGCCCTACAGGAGGTTTGATCCGAGGACCCTGAGATCATGACCTGAGCCAAAGGGAGATGCTTAATCAACTGAGCCTCCAGGTGTCCCAGAATACTATACATTTTTAAAGTACAAATTAAATCCTGTGTTATATCTAAGAGCTTAAAGGATTCAGAGTCCAAGCAGTAAACGTTGGTTTTAAAGCAATGATAAATCTTGTCACGTTCACTTGCTTGTATTAAGGACCCATACAAACATGGTGGGTCACATGACAGGAAAAAAGTCTTTCTTAGGGACAACTTGGGGTCTGAACGGGTCCCATATGGAAAACCTGCAGAGTTAGGAATTCATGACTGCCTTGTCCTGCTCCCTTGGTGGTCCAGGCTTCATTATCATCATCCCACAGTCACGCCTAAACTGCTGCCAGTGATCTACACTGGCCATGTTTACCGCTGCCCCCTCTCGTGGATCTTTGTTGATGAGATGGGTTTGCCTTATCTCCACAATCTGAAGGCTATTGCTCTTTGTGCCTCATCTCTGTTGGTTTTCAGTAGTTGCAGAGGCTTTTTTCCATTATAGTCCAGTTGTAAAAATCATGTCCATTTAAAATCTTTTTAGAAAGCCGCAAAAAAAAAAAAAAGGATATATGCTATAATTCTAATTCCTCAAATAAGAAATCTGAACTCTCTTATTCCAAGCTGCCGCCTTTTGAGAGATTTTTGTAAGCCACAGAAATGACACAATGCACAATTGCATATATGTGACTGGATGTATTTGACTCAATACAAGAAACCCAAAATAGTTAACAGAGGAAAAAAAACACTTGTTAATCTTGCTCAAGGCTGATAGGACATCTCTGGAATGATCTTTGGACCCACGTTGCAATTATAATCTGATGCTCATTTTTTCCTTAAGGAACAGGAGTAAATTGCTGTAGCCAGACTATGGCTGAACCACAATCATTAGTTTAAAAATATTCATTTCAGCTACTGTGGAATCAGACACAGCTTCAAATTCTATTTTTTGCTGAAGAATAAGAATTGGAAACCAAACTCTGATCAAGCCACGACATGATGCCAGCCTTTTGGGTTTCTAAAAATGGTTTAATCACAGCAGTGTATCCCTTAGAGTGCCTTTAAAAAAAAATCTTTTAAAAAATGTTTTTAAATCACCATTAATCTTACTTATTTGACACAATCTACCAAAAAATAACATATGCAGGGCGCCTAGGTGGCTCAGTGGGTTGAGCAACTGCCTTCGGCTCAGGTCATGATCCTGGAGTCCCAGGATCGAGTCCCAAATCAGCCTCCCAACTCCACGGGGAGTCTGCTTTTTCCTCTGACCTTTTCCCCTCTCACGGTCTCTCTCTCAAGTAAATAAATAAAATCTTAAAAAAATAATAATATATGCAAACCCTTGCCCCAGCAATTCCACCCCTAAGGATATACCCAACAGAAACACACATACGTTCGCGAACAAAACATGTACTAGAATATTCACAACAGCTCTACTCAGGATAGCCCCAAACTGGAAACTGCCCAAACACCCATGAACATCATAATGGGTAAAGGAACTGTGGTACAATGGAACAATACGTAGCAATGAAAATGAGCAGATGAAATCCAACAAATGCAACATTGAGCAAAAGCAGCCACTCATGCAAGAGTATCCACTATGATTCCATCTGTGAAAAGTTTAAGAACAGGCAAGGCTTATCTACACTTACTGACACTGGAGGAAGATCAGTGACTGGGAGGGGACTGAAGAGGGTTGCTCTGGGAGGACCTGGCTGGCTCAGTAGGTGGAGCATATGACTCGATCTCGGGGTTGTTGATTTGAGCCCCATGTTGGGTGCAGAGATTGAAGGGGGGAGAGGGGAGGCTTTGGGGTACTGGTAATCTGTTTCTTGTCTGGTGCTGATTACATGGATATGTTTAGTTGCAAAAATTCATTGTTACACATGTACGATTTGTATATTTTCTTTATTTCCATTATATTTCACTAAAGAGTTTAAAAATAAAAATATTTTTAAAATACACATTCACCTTCCCGCCCCCAAAAGTCACCATCTTATGCATATGTATTGCTCACACACTTGGTAATAGGGCAACCTTAGAATAATCCAAGTAACTTCATTAAAGTTGAGTTTCACGTGTGTTGGAAACAGAGCTTAAGAAACGTTAAGTGGGGATGCCTGGGTGGCTCAGTTGGTTAAGCAGCTGCCTTCGACTCAGGTCATGATCCCAGCGTCCTGGGATTGAGTCCCACATCGGGCTCCTTGCTCAGCAGGGAGCCTGCTCCTCCCTCTGCCTCTGCCTGCCTCTCTGTCTGCCTGTGCTCGCTCCCGCTCTCTCTCTCTAACTAATAAATAAATAAAATCTTAAAAAAAAAAAAAAAGAAACATTAAGTGAAAAATCGGAGGCTGTATTTGAATTTTATGACAGAATTAACCTATCAATCTGCAAAGACAGAAATCTGGATGAAGTAGTAAAAGTGAGAAAGGAGAGGGCTTCTCCATCAATGGTGGGTCATGCCCTGCAGAGGGACAAAGGCAAGAACAGGACCAGACAAAAGCAGGGAGAATAAAGACCCAAAGCCTGAGAAATTAGAGGGAGCCCATGGCGGATCTGAAATCAACAAAGGGCTGCCTGTCAATGGATGCGGAGGGGGCAGAAAGATGGTGTGGCTGAGTCCAGGGCACTGCTGATGTGTGGGAGACACATTCACAGGGAGCTAAGGCAGCGACAGACTCGAAAAACTTTGCGGAGCCGGTGAGAATGCACAGGTGTTGGGCATGGGGAGTGACACCCTGCTCAATGCTGAATGCAGATACTCTTCTTTTCCCCAGAGAATCTAGTCATTCATAAAACTTCAACTGCACTTGAGCCAAATAATTTTAAATGTAAATGGGTAGCCAGAGGTCTCAATGACTGAAAAATCCTGTAAAATATCCTCAAAATCATCTAGTCACTCTTTCAATATTATTGGATGCTTACTGTAAGCAGTACTCCGTGCTGGAAGCTACATGGTCCAAAAAACAGGTCCAAATATTATTTGAAACAAGGTGAGGAGAACCATTTTATAATGGAATAGCCCATTAAAAGTTCTTTCATTTACTGGAAACTGTACACCCACCAGGTAAGATTCTTAGCTTGGAGTCATGTTCTAAAGCATAGGGATGCCTGGGTGGCTCAGTCATTAAGCCTCTGCCTTTGGCTCAGGTCATGATCCCAGGGTCCTGGGATCAAGCCCCACATCAGGCTCCCTGCTCAACAGGAAGCCTGCTTCTCTCTCTCCCACTCCCCCTGCTTGTGTTCCCTCTCTCCCCGTGTCTCTGTCAAATAAACAAATAAAATCTTAAAAAAAAAATAAAAAAAAAAGCATAGACTCTGTGATGGTTGTTTTTTATGTCAAGTTGGCTCAGCTATAATGCCTGGTTATTCAATCAAGCACTCATCTATCGATGGGGGAAGGTATTTTCCTTCCTAATACCTGGGAAGGTATTTTGTAGATGTGGTTAACATCTATAATCAGTTGACTTTATTTTTTTTTTAAGATTTTATTTATTTATTTAACAGACAGAGATCACAAGTAGGCAGAGAGGCAGGCAGAAAGAGAGGAGGAAGCAGGCTCCCTGCTGAGCAGAGAGCCCGATGCGGAGCTCGATCCCAGGACCCTGGAATCATGACCTGAGCTGAAGGCAGAGGCTTTAACCCACTGAGCCACCCAGGCGCCTGTATAATCAGTTGACTTTAAGTAAAGGAGATTTTTCTTACTAACATGGGTGGGCCTCATACAATCAGTTGAAGGGCCTTAAGAGAAAAACTGAGGTTTTGCTGAAGAAGAAATTCTGCCTTGAGACTTCAACATCAGGGGCGCCTGGATGGCTCAGTCAGTGAAGGGCCCAACTCTTGATTTCAGGTCAGGTCATGATCTCAGGGTCGTGAGATGGAGCCCCACATCAGGCTCTGCGCTCAGTGTGGAACCTATTTAGGATTCTCTCTCTCCTGCCCCTCCCCTCCTTCTAAAAAAAAGACCTCAACATCAGCTCCTGGCGGAGAGTTTCCAGCTGGCTGGCCTACCGTGTATGTAACAGATTTGCCAGACTCCACAATCACATAGGCCAATCCTTACTGGTTGTTTCTCTGGAGAGCCCTGACTTACACATGCTAAGCAGACTCCCTGGGTTTGAAACTTGGCTCTGCCACTTCTCTAGCTGGGTCCTTTCTGCACCTCTGCTATTTCAACTGTAACCTGGGGATAATAATAGCACTGAACTCATAGGAACTAGAAAACCCCTAACACAGAGTAAATGCTTTGAAAGTATTTGTTAAATAAGTGATGCTGTGGTGCCAAGCTTATTTCTTAGCTGAAAAACCTGAGCTATTTTAATTCCCAACAAATTGCCATCAACCTTAGAGTGCTCTTTCCCACACGAAAACCAGAACAACCTCGAGGCAGCAGCACCCTACCAGTTACAGGTGCTTGATGCTTTTAGATGGTGTAGGAGGAGGTGAGATGCCAGGCCAGCCCCACACATGGTGATGATTTGGCAAAGTCAGAATCAGAGCACTTCTGGAACATTCTTAACTGCAAGTTCTCAGCTGCTGACGACAGCTGTGCTTAAAGAGGCCCAGATTCAGCACAGAACTATTCCTACTATTTGCAAGGGTGGGAGTTCATAAAGGGGTCCTAATCATTCTTTCGGTTCCCACTGTTGATACCCTACAGCAGCCTGTCCAGCCCCTTGCAATTAAAGATTAAATGGAGAAAAAAAATTAACAAAAAAAGGGGCGCCTGGCTGGCTCAGTCAGTAGAGCATGCGACTCTTGATCTCAGAATTGTGATTTGAGCTCCCGTGTTGGGTACAGAGATTACTTAAAAAAAAAAAAATCAGAGGGACACCTGGGTGGTTCAGTTGGTTAAGCCGCTGCTTTCGGCTCAAGTCATGATCCCAGGGTCCTGGGATTGAGTCCTGCATCGGGTTCCTTGCTCAGTGGGGAGCCTGCTTCTCTCTCTGCCTTTGCCTGCCACTTTGCCTGCTTGTGTTCTCTCTCTCTCTCTGATAGGTAAATAAAATCTTAAAAAAAAAAAAATCAGGAAAAAAGAGATTAAATGGAGAATCAAAATGTTGTTTTTGTGGGCATATTCTGGGGGAGATTGTGATGATTGTGATAACAATGTTCACATTGAGCACTTGGTAGGTGCTGGGCACTCCCCGTGCTAGGTAAACACTAACTTGTATAATGCTTGTTGTATAACGAAGAAACTGAGTCCCCAAGAAAAAAGTAATTCACCCAAGTATAGACAGACAAAAAGTGGCAGAGTGGGGATTTGACCCCTGGCTTTCTGGCTCAGGCCCAGGTTCTTCCTCCTGGGCACATTGCTTCTGAGTCTGGACTGCAAGAAGAGGATCCAGGCAGGAACACAGGAGCAAGTACCAAACTAGGCTGATTGATGAGAGGGCATGAGGGGGGCACCTGAGTGGCTCAGTCTGTTAAGTATCTGACTTCTGTTCAGGTCCCCATCTCAGGGTCCTGGAATCCAGCCTGGCTTTGGGGCTCCAAGCTCAGTGGAGAGTCTGTTCATCCCTCCCTCCTCCCTGCTCCTATGAATAGGAGTGCTCTCTTTCTCTCTCTCTCTCTCAAATAAATAAATACAATCTCTTTTACAAATGGGAAGCATGAGGGCTCGAGATTCTACAGTTAAATTTATTTAAGCTAAATAAGTTTCAAAGACTGAAATAGAAGAAATCGTAAATATCCCTTCATGAATATCTCTTGTTAAAGTCTATAATGTGTTTGCTTTATACACAAATACCAAATTTCATTAAAGGTTCCTATCACAGTATTTGAACCTTTTTTTCATCTTCATATAAAAACTAAGGCAGCTGCGCCTGGGTGGTGCCTCTGTCAGTTAAGTGACCAACTCTTGGTTTCGGCTCAGGTCATGGTCATGATCTCAGGGTTGTGAGATCTGCCCCGACTGGGGCTCCGGGCTCAGCACAGACTCTGCTTGAGATTCTCTCCCTCTGCCCCTCCCCTCACTCAACCGCAAGCTCTCTCGGATATAAATTAATTGATAAAAAAACAAACAAAGAGGAGCGCCTGGGTGGCTCAGTGGGTTAAAGCCTCTGCCTTAGGCTCAGGTCATGAACCCAGGGTCCTGGGATGGAGCCCCACATCAGGCTCGCTGCTCAGCGGGGAGCCTGCTTCCCCCTCTCTGCCTGCCTCTCTGCCTACTTGTGACCTCTGTCAAATAAATAAATAAAATCTTAAAAAACAAACAAACAAACACATTTAAGGCAAAGTGATCCTGAAGTTATTTCTCATTTATTCACTAGCAGTGCAAAATCCAACACCTTACTTGTTATTCTCACTTGATTTCACGTTATGTAGACTTCTTCGTACAGGTTTTCACCCTGCCAGATATTTTCTGTATTATTTTTTTCCTAAATGATCCTGTGAACTAAGTCTTAGAAGACTTTCCTGAAATTCTTTTCTTATAGTTCAGAAAACAAAAAAAGAACAGGATCAGATTCTATCAGAATTTGGTTAATTTTGGGTGCCTGGGTGGCTCAGTGGGTTAAAGCCTCTGCCTTTGGCTCAGGTCATGATCCCAGGGTCCTGGGATCGAGCCCCACATCGGGCTCGCTGCTCAGCGGGGAGCCTGCTTCCCCCTCTCTGCCTGCCTCTCTGCCTACTTGTGATCTCTGTCTGTCAAACAAATAAATAAAATCTTAAAAAAAAAGAATTTGGTTAATTCTTACAGCAGAAAGATAGAATCTAAGATTTTTTAATGTAATTTTAAAATTACATTTTTAAATGTAATTAAATTTACATTTAAATTTTTTTAAATTACATTTTTTAATTACACCCAAAGTGGGCCTTGAACTCCTCACCCCAAGATCAAGAGTCACATGCTCTACTGACTAAGCCCTAGTAGGGTCTTAAATACTTTTCCTAATAGTACCTTATTACTACTTCATAGATACTTTTTTCCTATTAATACTGACTTCTCTGGCTCTGTATAATTATCTAAATCCTGATTTACCCCAGAGAGATATCCAGTTGTGATGGCCTTTGGCCTACAGTTCTCTGGAGCTAATGTAGGATCATGCTGATTCCTGGGTCAGAGGAGCTGTTATGAAGGAGGGAAAATTCCCAGACATCCACGGTAAAAGAACAGAGAGAGGTGGAAATACCACAGATGAAGCCTACATTAAGTCCGCAAACTTAACTGTGGCCAGTTGTGAACACTTGCCTTGCTGCGGAGCTGTTCCCATAGGTGGAAACACCCAGTGCCTTTAGCATATTGAAACTATCCTGGCTTACATCTCCATTTTGGAGAGGCTATGCTGAAAACAGCCAGGTCTTCATGTCCTATGAACATTTTTTTTTTTAAAGATTTTATTTATTTTAGAGAGAGAGAGAGAATGCATGTGCAGGCAGGAGATGGAAGAGGGGGAGGAAAAGGGTGGGAGAAAGAATCTCAAGCAGACTCGTGCTGATGGGGCCTGATGCTGGACTTGATCCCATGAGGAACTGGAGAGCACGATCTGAGCAAAACCAGAAGTGGGATGCTCAACTAACTGAGCCACCCAGGCGCCCCAATGAACATCTTGTATACTAGATCTTGTATACCCCTAGCTGAGGTCTCCAAGGTCAGGGAGATGGGAGTTAACAATGGCACCCCAGAATTCTGGGGTCACCTGTCTCTCCCTTCTGGGCTGTCTCCCAGACATTTTCACAGGAGGTAGATGGGGGATGCTGCTTTCTCTCCATCTTCCATGTAGGAAAGGGCTGATCATACCCGCATTCCACATCTCTGGACTCCCCAGGAGGAAAACGGGATGGATTTTCACACCGGGCTCGCCAGGATCCACCCTCAAACAAATCCATAAAATTCATTCAAAAAGAGTAAACCAACAAAACATTCCTTTCTGAAACTTCCCCCCTTGGGTAATGACAGGAAAACATTTCCTACTGGAGTTTTTTCATAAGAAAAAGCCCTTCGTGCCAGATTTTGGGTTTTCTAATACTGAGGTCCTTGGTTTGCATGTAGAGATAGGCCTCGTCTATTAACTTAGCTTCAAACATCCAATCAACAACATTCCAGCTAATCCTCTCAGACCAGTTTTGTACATTCTGAGAGGCACCGCCTCAAAGCAACATCCCTGAAAACCAGCAAGATACAGTCTACTCGCTTTCCTGTGGCCACTCGGTATAGCCCAGATAGGAGGCCTTCAGGTTGGCAACTATCATACATTCTGGGCAAGAGCCAACAGTGACATCACAGCCTTATGCATCAACCTGGTTAAGAAAGAAAATCCTGGGTTTCAAAACTAGACAGAGCCAAGGCTCATCCAGTTAACTTACTGGCAAATATCAGTAAAAATTACTGTGATGCTCTGTCTTTTATCCATGCTTCCTTCACTCTTGAAATAAAAATACTCTGCCTTGCCCCCCTCTCCCCACCTTTTTGTTAAATGAATGGCAGTTTAAAAGTATAAACCTTATGCCGGAGTAAACTTTAATAGAACCTAAACAATGATGAAAGAAAACCTCTAAAACCAAATTTTAGTATTGGGCAGCCCTTTCACATGTCAAGATGCTGGAGGCCCGCATGAAAGATGCTTACACTCCATCAAGTGCATGGAGACTCTGCTGAATCCCTGTTTTGTGCTTCCATTTCTGTTCATCTGCTTTCCCACGGGCAAGCAGCCACCTCCTATCACAGAGCCATCCCCATCTTAGGTCAGCAGACAACATGGGAAATATCTGCAAAGGATGGACATGCTGACTTGGGTGTGGTCACTAGCAACGAAGCTTTGGTCCCAGGGCTGCCAGGGCTTCCGGCTCTAAAAGCCAGGAGCCGCACCCTTGGCGGGTAATCTCCAAAAACCACTTCGGATTTTAGCACACAATCTGCACCAACCCTGACTGCTCCCTCAATGAACACACAGCCGCCCTTAGGCGCGACCAGCCTCGGCAGACAAAGCCGACTGCTCAGTGAGCCACTCTGCACCGAGGCAACCTCCAGGCGGCCGCCGGGCCACCACGCCGTGTCTGGGCTGCTTGCTGGTCAACAGCAAGGGGCGGGCCGTGCCTTGGCCACCAGGCACCAAAGCCGGTGGCGGCGGCTTTCTGCCCACCCCCCAGTCTGGGGGGACGCGCGACTCACACTAGGGAATTAACAGCGGGCCTTGATGCCCCAACACAGACCTCAAAAGACAAGAGCATGCCCTAAGATTTCTACAGAAGCTTTTTCTGCACCAGAAAACGGCACACTTGAGTTCTGGGGGCGGGGGGGCTAGTTCGGGGTCGGGTGGCTACCAGTGCCAGCTATTGTTCTCCCGGTCTCTCTGGCGGGAGACGTCCCATCCCGCCTCCCGGCCAGCATCTGCCACTGGACCAAGCCTTTCAGCTCTGAGAAGAAAGGGGTGTGCCTGTGGCGCTGAGGATTACCGCAAAACCTGAAGCGAGTCCCTAAGGGCTGTGTCAGGCCGGGAGACAAAGCTCCTGGTGTGGACAGCTCAGCCCGGTCTCGGATCCGCCTCCCCGGGTCTGTCGCCTGTCCGAGGGCCACGCCCAGCTGGCCACCTGGACCGCCACGCTCCAAGACAGGAGCCGAGGGTCTTCAGGCCCTAGACCCGCCTCCCAGCCGCCTGCCCCTCCCTTCACTGGAGACCTTCCTCCCCTGGGAGACCTCCCTCCCCAGAGAGACCCTCCCCCAACCCGCGCGGGTCTCCTCCTCCAGAGCGTCTACCCTCCTCAAACCCCGGCGGTCTCCACCCTCCAGCATCTCTCCTCCCATCCTCATTCTTCATCAGCCCCGGACTCGCCCGGCCTCGCGCCACCTGCACCGCACTCCGTCCCTCCGTCCTCAGACCCGCCCCCCGCCCCCTCTGTTTCCTCCTCAAACCCTGGTCTCCACTTCCCCCTCCACCCAGACCCCCAGTCCACCTGTCCCCACCCAGCTTCCCCATCTCCCCATCTTTGCTCAGACGGAGGCCTCGCGTCCGCCTCTCCCCATCCCAGCTTCTCTCTGGCTCGGGCTCTTGCCCCTCCCCAGACCGGGGAGGGGGGGGTGTCTGTCGCCCGCCAAGATCTACGCTGCGGGGAGAGCTCCCGCACTGGGCTCCAGCTCGGCGCTAGCTCTGGGCCGGGCAGCCACAGGCGGCCTTTGTGGTTCAGGCAGGTGCCTCGGAGGCGGCAGGCGAATGGTCCTTAGGCGACCGCCGCGTTAGCCAGACGGGTGGAACGGGCCGTCGGGTCCGGTCCAGGCTGGGCAAATCCCAAACCGAAGCCGAGACGGACTCAGGGTGTGTGTACTGGTGGGAGTGGGAGGCCAGAGGCAGCGACGATCTAGGGACTCGGGGAGGACGGGCCCTTAGCCAGAGAAGCCCCCGCCCAACCTTCCAGCCATTCACTGCACCTAGACAAGCCAGGTCGGGCGCCTACTGTGTGCCGAGAGTGAATCCCCTTCGACCGAGCCGTCTCCTCACCCCAGTTCTTTGCAATCCCACGAGCACACCTGAAACGCCTACTATGAGCAAGGCACTGCACGGCGCTCTGTGGGCGTACAAAGAGCACCAGATTCGGGCCCCGGTTTAGCCCCGATGGCCGCCCCAATCCCAAACCACACCTCCCGCCGCGTCCCCTGAGGCCGGGCCCCTGGGCGCAACCCTATCCCTGCCCTTTTGTGCGCCTCCCAGAGAAACAGAGGCCGTGAGAACGATGTCCCAGCCCGGGGAGAATAAGCCCACCGCCCGCCCCGCCATCACGCACTCCTCCGGGATGCAGCGGCTGCGAGGGTCCGTCGGTCGATCCGTCTCTTCTCGGTCTCGCCGCGGCGCGGGAGCTCCGGGTGCCCGGGGCGGCGGCGGCTGCACGCGCGCTCGCTCGATCGCCGCCTTGGCGCGCGGGGCGCTGGAGTCGGAAGCCGGGAGCTGGGGAGGGGACGTGGGTGGGGGCTGGAGGCGGCCTCGGCCAATCACCGACCCGATGCCTCCTCCCCAGTGCTCCCCACCTCGCGCTAGCAGGTTAGGGGGAGGCGGGGACAGGCGGCGCCCCGCATCTTCGCCGCCGCGCGCGGCCGCCGCCTTGGGACTACAACTCCCGACAGGCCCTGCTGCAGGGCTGGGGTCCGAGAGGGGAAGGAGAGTGAGGCCAGAGAACCCGCCGACCCCCCTAGCGTCCTTCTCCGCGTTCCTTTGGGTTTCCCTGGTGACTGACGGCACTTCACAAAGCCCCGGCGCTGGGGCGCGCGGATGCACGAGTCCCCTGGGAGGGCTACGGGGCGGGTCCCGAGGACACACGGCCTCCCCTCCTCCTGCAGGGCCCCACCCGAGGGGCTGAAACAATGCCCCGGCCGCCTCACCCCGCTGCTCCCGGGCCTGCCCTTTGCCGCCTTGTTCCCTCGGAGACCCAGTACGACGCCTTCGAAGTGGGCGCTCGGCGGGACCGCAGGATGGTGGGCGGGGTGGTCGTTATAGCAAAATGTTGCGTACGGTACATAGTGGACGGCCACTCAGGGCCGACTAATTTCGCAGCTGTCCCCTCTGAGTCCCCTCAGTGAACCCGGAGTTCATTCTCTGGGCTGCTGTGAGCTAGAGCTTCTCCACCCAGAGCCCTCAGATCCAGCTGCGTGCCCTATTTCTGACACCACCTTTCAGGACATGGCCAAGTCTCTGGAAATGTTTTAGAACTCAATTCACACTCTTTTTTTTCTTCACGTTTTAAACACATAATTTAAATCAACAAAACTAAAAGAAGAGAGGGAGGATCGTCAGGCCTTTGTACCACGTACCTAAAACCTTCTCAAGCCTTTACTGTAATATTTTATGCAGTGGTAATAATAGCTCAGGTACGGTTAGTGACTTGCCTCTTTTCACTTGATGTCACTTCAAAGGCGTTCCTATTGATTAAAATGCACCACTGAGTCCTCACCTTCAACCCCATCCCAGGGTCCCTCTAGGGAAACTCTTATGGGTTACTGCAGAAACCCCTCTCTGAGAGAAGGGGTGAGGGTGAGGGAGTTCCCAGCTGACTCCGCTGCACAGCCATGCCCAGGGAGGTAGTTCACACCTCTACCCAAGTTATTTTCAACCAAAATGGTGCTTCACTACTCCCCCAGGATGCCCCCCTCCTCCTCTCAGCAAAACCTATCGGGTGGCAGGCCCACAGAACCTGCCAAAGTGAGGTGTTGTTGGGCCACGTTCACTGCCATCCTTTGTGGTGGGCTCAGGGTCTGGAGCAGGCCAGGCTGGCAGTTGGAGAAGGCACTGCTGGATTACGCACATGGTCTCTGCTTCTCCGAGGAGGAAGGTTTACTCTGCCCTCTGCCCCACACATCCTGAACTTATGCAAGGAGCCCCTAAATGAGCCTAGGGCCGACACCAAAGTATCCCTGAGGCGGGGAACCCAGGATGCGCCTGTGAAAACTTCGTGGGGGAGTGGCTTGTCCCTCCCACTGCTCCAGCTTGGGGCACTGGCCAGGCTCAGTAGGGACCCAGGGATTTAGGCAAAATGGATTGAGCCTCATTGAGGTGGCCTGAAGCCCCCTACAGGCTGACGATAGC
>ML100820.1:18352-28826 GCA_003697995.1 Taxidea taxus jeffersonii | reverse complement strand
TTCCTGAGCCTCTGTTTCCCCCATCTGCAAAGTAACGCTTACTTGGCAGGATTGTTGTAAAGATTGAAGATGTTTGTAAGGCCCCTTGCATGGGGCACGGCTCATGGTAGGAGCTCAATAAGTGTTAAACACCTGACAGGTTTGACTGGGCATGCAGGGATGGAAAGGACATCCCAAGTGGAAAGGCAGAGCAAAGGGTCAGAGGTTGGTGAAATGCCAGTACGTGAGGGATTGTCAAGCAGGGATAAGATCCCCTGATAACAGGGGTCTGGAGAAGAACTTAGGAGCCCAAGTAGCTAAATCCATTTAGTCAACTCGGATGTTGGTTTTCAGAACATGTTCAGTGGATCTGAAAGTATGTATAAGACAATTAGCAAACATTCAGAGAAAGGGCGGACAGTGCTGATTGGGATAATCAGAGGTGGCTTTGGGGAGACAGTGGTAACTCTCCCATTGCCTTGGGGGTCATTAGGGAGAAAGAGCTTGCATACTGTCAGTGCTCACTGCAGCTTGTCACTTAATTCTCACAACACCTGGGGAGAGGTCTTGCAGAGCCCATTATAAGATGGATTTGCTAAGGCTCAGATTCCCAGACCCAGTAGGGGCTAGGAAATCACTGTGAAGCTTTGTTCAAATGCATAAGTGATGGCCCCATTCTTGTGGAAACTCATTCAAAAGATACAGCCTGGAAATCTGGACTTCTAACACACTGCACAGCTGATTTACTTTTTAGCTTGTTACTTTTTTTTAATCATAAAATTATACATGCTTATTTTTACAAGGGACACAAGACAGAGTTCTATTAGGAAAAAGTTAATAATCTGCCTCCTCCAAGTCTCTTGTTCTCAAGTAACCCTTTTAGCAGTTTGAATAACTAGTATGAATAACCACCAGTACTTTATGTTCACATAAATATATGCAAATGCATATATATTTATACTGTTATAAACTGGAACCATTCATTCTCATTACTGTGCAAGTAGTTTTTCCTTTTAATGTAAAAAATATGGCATACGTGTTCAGGTGAAGTGGAGGTAGTTTTGACTAATTCTTTAGTAGCCATGGAATATTCTAGCACCTGAATGTGCCACACTTAATACTACCCTTCTCCCTCCGATGGACAGGTGACTTCCAGGGTTCTTTTGTCTGTTTGCCACTACAAACGTAATCCTCCTGTGACTCTCTTCTTATATACTGGCAGCCCTATTTCTGCAGGATGGATTTTCAAAGTGTGTTGCTGGGCCAGTGGCCATGTACCTGTTAAGAGACTTTTCTTTATTCACTTTCCAAAATGGTTGTAGCGTCTCACTGAGCAAGCCAGGTGGTTGGATCACGGCCAGTAAGGGGTGGGCTCTGCAGAGCCACACCCTCTCTCACCTCCTGCCTCCCTACCCCTCCTCAGCATTACTCAGCAGGAGCCTTTTAAGACCAAAAGAAGGCCTATCCTTGCCCTTTGCATGGGCCTTTATTTATTGCTCCCTCCAGCTTCATTGAGATGTAATTGGCATGTAATATTGTCTAACTTGAACGTGGGCATTGGATACAAGTGTCTAGTGTAAAATGATTGCCGTCACAGCATGCGCTAATACCTCTGTCCCGTCACATATTTTGTGGTGAGAACATTTAAGATCTCTTCTCAGCAACTTTCAAGGATATCCTACAGTATTATTAATTATCACTGTTACACTATACCTTAGATACTCAGAAATTTTTACAAGTAGAAATAACCTTGAACCAACATCTCTCCATTTCCTCTAATCCCCATTCCCTAGGAGCCACCACTCTGCTCTGTTTCTCTGAGTTTACCTTTTTAGGTTCTGTGTAAGTGTTGTCATACAGCATTCTTCTTTGTCTTACGTACTTCACCTACATAAGGTCCTCAAGGTTCACCCATGTTGTAGCAAATGGCACGATGTCCTTATTTCTCATGGCTAAATACTACGCCATTGTATACATACATCTTTATCCATTCGTCCTCTGGCAGACGCTGTGTTGTTTCATATTGTGGCTATTATGAAAAATGCTGTACTGTACCTGAAAATGCAGATTTCTCTTTGGAGTACTGATTGCGTGTCCTTTGAACACATAACCAAAAGTAGCAATGCTGGATCATATGGTAGTTCAATTTTTTCATTTTTGAGTTTTTTCCGCACCGTTTTATGTTCCTGCCAACAGTGCACAAAAGTTCCCTTTTTTTCCCAGATTCTCACAAATAATTCTCTTGATTTTATTTTTGTACTGAAGTATAACTAACATACCGTGTTAGTTTCAGGTGTACAACATAATGATTGAACAATTCTGTGCATGATTCCTCATGTAGGAAATGTAGGCACCGTCTGTCGGCAAACAGTGTTTTCAGTATTACTGACTAAATTCCCTGTGCTATACTTTTCATCTCTGTAACTTATTTCAAAACTGAAATTATATACCTCTTCATCCCCCACCCATCTTCCCTCTGGCAACTACCAGTTTGTTCTCTGTATTTGAGTCTGTTTTCTGTTTGTTTTCTCTTTTCTTCTTTGTTCAGTTTTATTTCTTATACTCCAAAATGTAAGTGAAATCATGTGGTATTTTTCTTTCTCTGTTTGACTTATTTCACTTAACATTATACTCTCTAGGGCCATCCATATTGTTGCAAATGGCAAGATCTCCTTTTTATGGCTGAGTAGTATTGCCGTGTGTGTACACATACCACTATTTATCTGTTCACCTATGGATGGGCACTTGGGTTGCTTCCATATTCTGGGCTATTGTAAATAGAAGTACATATATCTTTTTGAATTAGTGTTCATTTTCTTTGGGTAAGTAACCAGTAGTGAAATTACTGGATCCTGTGGTATTTCTATTTTCAGTTTTGAGGAACCCGCATACGGTCTTCCACAGTGGCCACACCAATTTGCATTCCTACCAACAAGGGTGCAAAGGGTTCCTTTTTTTCCACGCTTGTCAATACCTGTTATTTCTGGTCTTTCTGATTCTAGCCACTCTGATAGGTATAAGGTGTCATCTCATTATGGTTGTGATTAGCATTTCCCTGGGGACTGATGGTGGTGAGCATTTTTTCACATGTCTGAGCACCTTCTGTATAGCATGGGCCCTTATTTAATGATCTCCACAGGAGCAGAATTTCTGACTTGGAGCAGCTAAGCATAACTGGCCTGCAGAAAAGCTCTTGCTCTCCAGCTTGGGGGTGCCCTGGGTAAGCAGCAGGCCTGAGAAGTCCCTGAGGAGGGACCTAGAAGGAGAAGGTATCAGGGCTGAGGGAAATGAGGGATCCTGGGAGGAAGCCATAGGCACAGAAGGGGTGTAGTCTGATGGGCAGGAACAGGCCCAGCCTGCCAGGGATGCATGTCCCCGGAGGACCGGGCATCCTCACAAGACAGGGGAGGCTAGGGACAAGGGTCCATCTTGACTGAGCAAGCCCAGGAAGGCCCTAGCAGACAGCCTGAAGGGCCGGACTGAGGGGCAGGACAGAGGGTGTCACACAAAAGCATCCCTGGGAAGGACCTTGTGGGACTCCAGGCAGACTCTAAGCACCCCGTTGGGCCCATCCACATCACTGGCAGGTGTTTGCAGTATGTTCAGTTGATAATTCTGTCAGTCATAAGGAGTGAGGAAGCCCTCAGGCCACTTCCCTTGGACGAACCTGGGCTGTGTGCTGAGGTGAAGGGAGAATGTCCTCAAACCCCGTGACAGCAGGTAGAGGGACTGTACAAACACTGTTCTCGTTTTTCATCCTTATTATTATTTTCACTTTATATTTGAGAAAACAAAGACATGAAAGGAAAGTAAGTTTCTCAAGACAATAGAGAATTGTAAGTGGCAGAGCTGGATTCAAATCCAGACTTCCTGGCTTCAGAACCTCTGGTCATGGTGCTATACCGGCGTCTGTTCATGGCCGCTAGTTCGCCGTCACCGTTGGTATGCAAGGAAGGCCTGGGTGAGCCCCCAGGAAAGCCCAATGAAAGGATTTAGGAACAGGTGGATGGTTGGACCGTTGCCATCCTTTCCAGTCTAGACCTATCTCATGAGGCCTCAATCACATGAAAAGATTTTATGTCCCAGGGCACCTGGCTGGCTCAGTCAGGGAGCATGTGACCTTTGATCTTGGGGTTATGAGTTCAAGCCCAATGTTTGGTGTAGAGCTTACTTAGAAAGAAAAGGAAGGACATTCCCTTTGGAATACCTTCCAGTTACCTCCAGTTGAACCTGATCATCCTGTCCTTGCCTGTACTCCAAACCTGCTCCCCAGCCAGGATTCCTAGTCAAGTGAAATCCTCAAGTCAGACTGGGTGTCTTCCAAGACTCAATGGCTCTCATGCCCACATCTGACTGGTCCCAAAAGCCCCCTGAGCCGACCCACTAAGTATCTTGGAACTTCTTCATCTATCTCCATGAAGCCTTCCCACCACCATGGCTGAAGCCTGGAATGTCTCCTGCCTAGTTTATTCCAGGACACTAGGATCTGATTTCCCTGCCTCTAGACCCCCTCTCCCTTTCTCACCAGCTTACCAATTTCGTAACATTAGCCACAAGAACTTTTATTTATTTATTTATTTATTTGACAGACAGAGATTACAAGTAGGCAGAGAGGCAGGCAGAGAGAGAGGAGGAAGCAGGTTCCCTGCCGAGCAGAGAGATGCCAGGCTCGATCCCAGAACCCTGGGATCATGACCTGAGCCAAAGGCAGAGGCTTTAACCCACTGAGCCACCCAGGCGCCCAGCCACAAGAACTTCTAACACTTATTGCCTTTTCCCTGTATGTCAGCATTTGTGCTGAGGGCTCATTTAATCCTCACAAAACCTCTATGAGTAGGTCCCATGATTAGCCTCATCGTACGGATAAGGAAACTGAGCAGCAATTCTCAAACTGTCTGCAGCAAAAGCTGTCATTAATTTCTAATCCATCTCAGACCAATACATTTATAAAACAAAGTACAATGACTAGAAAAATATAATACAGGCATAGAAAATACCAACTTAAATTTTCTTAATCAAAATTTCTCTATCAAAGTGCCATAAGCATTCTAAGTGCTAACCCTCAATTTTTTACCTTCTTGAGAAAAATCTCCTTGATATGTCAGGTAGACTTGGGTCTTCTCCCTGTTAATTATCTTTGCTCATGTCACTTTTGATTCTAATGATCTGTTTTTATAATGATCTCTCTCCTATTCCAGACCATAAGCTTCTGGAGGGCAGCCCCAGAATCTGACACAGGGATTGATTCTCTGATGTTGTTCAATGGATGGATAGACAGCCAGACAGGTGGGCAAATGATTGGGATGAATGAATACATGAGATTCAAGGCTAGCTCTCAGGCTGCAAAGTGATCTTCTCCATTGTGGAGGCTGCGTTTACACTTTGCATGGGCCACTCATGAATGGTTGGCCTTGGCTTCATTCAGATCTGTCCCTGGAAGCTGCAAGTGTTCTGGAATCTAGAATCAGTCAGGGTTGACCCCACATCACAGGTTTTCCTGGGGCCTTTGGGGACAGTCAGCCACCACAAATCCTAGGCAGATTCAGTCCCGATTTAATCCAACTCTCTGAATTTTAGGACAGTTGTTTTCCATAGAGTCCCTCCAAAGCCAAATTTAGATCAATGACTGTGGTGCAGGATGCCATGCCCTCATCACGAAGATTTTGGACCTAGCATAGAACAGGGGTATAATTAGCCTTCATTACTCCCTTCCCTTCTACAACATTCACAGGTCAATTCAATCTGGTGTAGGCTGAGGGCAGTGGCTATTCTCCCACCTAGAAGATGCCTGGAAAGCGCATGGCCAGAAAGAGGCAATGCATGCGGGCATCCATAGCCATCTGTTTATGGACATGGGTATGTGGTATTTAGTCATTGTTTCTGCTTGGATCTTTTGTGGTTTGTGACCTGGTACTAGTCATGGGGCTGATGGGGGCAAGCAATATGTTGGTCTGATTAAAACCAGACAAGCACAGTGTAGCTGAGCAGTGTGGGATTAAACCAGACCAGACCATGCCCTCCCAGGAGCTCCCACGGGGCTCTGGCTCCCATGGCAGAACACCTATCCTATGACTTGTCTTGGCCCACGAGGGGTGCAGGTTATGACTGCGGACTGGGAGAAAGAACTGCTGGCCTTGAATTCCAGCATTGCCACTCACGAACTTTGCGGTCTGGGGCCAGCTCTGTTACCTTCCTTTACCTCCATTTGCCTGTCTGTGAAATGGGGACAGTAAGAGCATCAACCTCATGGGTGTGTTGTGAGGACTGAATGGGTAATAACCACCAACCCCAACACGTAACGAGGACTACATAGGAGTTCTCCCCTCAGACGGTGAGCACTATAAAAGCTGCCCCGTAATAAGCACTTAAATATTTATCAAACAAATAAATAAAAAGATACCTGTCTTCACCACCTCACTGTCCTGCCTTCCCTCTCCCTTCATCACTGCCCATTGTGACTCCTTTCCACCTGAAGCATGTTGGTGTCATTCAGTGACTTTGGCCCACATGTCTGACTGCTTTTGGAATTCCATGGTCAGTGGTATTCCTAGAGGGTGGAGGAAGCCCTGAGAGTTTACCCTCTGGTGTTGCTTCCCCTCTGGGGATGGGGAGAACAATGCCTGGGTGCTGGTTGGCAACTTGGCCCAGAGTTCCCAGTGGAAACGCTGATTGAGAGAAACCATTCAGTATCCCTGAGAAACCACGAGGGACCAAGGTAGCTAGAACTGGCTGGCCGCTGTATTCCTTGGGAGATAAAGGGGTCAGCTCCATCCCAACATACTGTAATATTGTTTATTATTAAATCTTCTAAGTAAAAACAGGATCTTCATTTAAATGAGTGGCTACTGAAACACAGTATGTGCTTTTCCTTTATCTGTGTGACCTTGGGCTTTTAGTTGACCTCTCTGTTTTTGAGTTCCCTCATCTGTGACAAAGGGCAAGACAGCTGCTCCTTGGGGTTACTGTGGAGAAAGTACCTGGCTTTGGAAAGACTCTCTAATTTTGATTCCCCCCCTTATGAAAATGTGGGAAAATTTTTAATGATTACAATTATCCAACAGTGAAATGGGTTGTTTTAGTAAGTGGTAAGATGCCCAGCTCTGCTGGTGTTTAAGGAGGGCTGAAAGTGTAGGGGTGACTGCATTCAGGCTGAGCTAAATGACCCCTTCTGACTCGGGGTCTCTATGTTCATTCTCTCTCTTACCCAGCATTTATTACAAATCTTCATGTGCAGGCCAGTGAGCTTGAGAACCAAGAAAAAATGTGACCTCATCCTATGGTCTTTGGGTCTTGTCTCTTCAAATTGTGGGATCAGTTCTGAGGGATGTCCACCCTTGCTGGAGCCCTGCTGAGCTCCTGACACAGTACTCCCCCCACATGAGGGAAGGTGAGGTAACAAAACCATCAAACCATCGCTCTCCTTTTCTTAGGGTATTTCCTTTAGAAAACTTTTAAATTCTTTCTCTGTCCCTTTGAGATGTATATACATCTCTTTAAGAGGAAGTGAGCCTCCAGCCAGAAATGTTTTTCTCAAGGGCCTGGGAGCCATCTCTCTGAAATGTACACATTAAGGAAGATCTGCCCCTACCTCCCAGTCTGGGCGGGGTGAGGAGGAGGGTGGTTCAACTTAGGTGCCAGGCTCCAAGTTGTAAAACTGCCTGCTGTAGAAGAGACAGGAGAAGCGTATTTTTCCTTTGGCAGAAGGCGATTAGCTAACACAAATGGCCACCCCAATTTCAGGTGAACTTGGAGTAAGTGCTGTGTGACAAATAGTGCTGTCATGTCTTACCTGAGTTACCTCGAGAACATGTACATAGACAGGTTCTATCAACCTGGCTCTCTAAAAGGGTAAGGTTTTGTTCTGTTTTTTTGCAATTTCTTTAGTGGACTGCCTGGGAGGTGCATCACAGTCTGCCTTAATGCATGGTGATAAAGATTCTTTCCTGTATTTTGTGGGGAGGCATTTCTGGATGACAGATTTTAGTTAAATTTCTGCGATACCTGACACTGGTTCCTCATCTGCCTCTTCCTTCCCCACCTGCCTACTCAGTCAGAGGATTCCTGATGGAAGGAAGGACATGCATGTGAGGCTTCATGCTTTGCTGGGAGTCTCCATCTGTTACCCGTGGGACACCCTGTACCAGATCTCCCTGGGAAACAGATGAGGTCAGGCTGCATGGGCTCCCACGGGGCTGGCCTGTTAGGGTTGAGAGACGAGGAGCCTGCATTGGGCTGCTCTGCTCTTGGCAGCTTGTGGAGACCCAGAACTTGAGCAGGGAAATGCTGAAATCCAGCCTACCAGCCTTGCCTGGTTGCTTTTATGATAGGATTTCAAAATCAATAGCTGATTGGGATGTGTTTAATGTAATAAATGGTTTTTTTTCCTCCTTCTTTTGTAAGCTAGCTTCCCGGGTCAAACTTGAGCCTAAGTTGGCTTAGATACCAGGCCCGCGCTTTTTAGCAAATTAACAGTGAAAAGTGCTTGGGAGCACAGGAGCCAGGCCAGAGGGGGAAAGGTGCCTGGGGGAATAGCCCAAGGAAAAGGGTCCACTCTGGGAGAGGTACATGCATTGTCTGAAGAGAGATAAGCAGGAGGTTGGTAAGATTTCCTTCTTCTGGAAATCAGGCAAAGCATAGCTTAAAAATAAGAGAAGAAATGTTTATTGATCAGCTACTATGTGCAATGATCTGTGACAGGTAGGTAGGTTCTTGTACTTGAAGATTTTAGCCATCGGGTGGGAAGAAAGCACATAGTGGGCAGTTCCTTAACCCGACAAGAGCTACAGGACAGTTGAGCTCACCAACAGGTGTCCAACACCTGTGCAGTGTATGTGGAGATGAGTGAGCAGCCCAGGAGTGCTGTGGGAGCACAGACAGCAAGCAGTCACCTTGGGCTAGAAGTTTTGTGAGGACTGAGGCACCAGGCTCTCTGGTTCAGTCACAGGAAAGATGGACAGTAAAACCCAAACTGGAGGGGAAGTAAGAAGCAATACTTAACCAAACCACAATAATTTTACTGAAGCAAATGAGTATGGCTTATGGTGATAGCACAAAAGCACAATAAGTAAACTGATTTTATTTTAGTTTTTTAATTTGAATTCAATTTAGTTAATGCATAGTGTATTTATTACTCATTTCAGGGGCAGAATTTAGTGATTCATCAGTCATATAACACCCAGTGCTCATTACATCACGTGCTATCCTTAATGTCCGTCACCCAGTTACCCAGTCCTCCAACCCCTCTCCCCTCCAGTACCCCTCAGTTTGTTTCCTATGATTAGCAGTCTCTTACTTGATATTTTAAAATACATCTCTCCTACATAGGTATATTTGATATATCTGTACTAGAATATGTTAGCTATATGGTGTGTGTGTGTGTGTGTGTGTGTGTGTGTAATCGATCTATCAGCTCAGTACGGAGCTCTAGAGCTCTTAACCTGAAAGTCAGACTGGTGCACTGTGTCCCGGGTGTTCTGGGCCCCATGACAGCCCCTGAATGTGTGTGTACCGGTGCTGTGTGAGCTTTCATAAAATTCCCAGTGAGTTTATTTAGTTGACGTTTGCCTCTTAAATCCGGATCCTGCTCCCGGGGAACACTGGCCACTGGGTATCCTAAGGCTGAGGGAAGCTGGCTTCCAAACTTCTCCACTGCCTGTGCCCCTGGGCCCATCCATTTGCTCTCTGACTGGCCCAGTTCTCTGGCCTCACAGCCCCCACTGTGCCCAATCAGCTGACACCACTATTCTTGTGTGGATCCTGGCAAGCCTCGAGTGGCTTCCTCCACCAGCAAGAAGTGCAGAAAGCATTTATTAAATAACACTACTGAGAGCCCACCAAGTGCCAGGTGCTGTGCTAGGCAATGATGATACAGCGGTAAGCAAAAGAAACCAAGTTCCTTGCTCTGGGGGCTTATTTATTTGGGGGAGATGGTCAATACACAAATCAGATAAAACGAGACGGGGGGATGAGTGCCAAGAAGGAAACTAACAGGGTATAATTCAGAGAAACCGAATTATAGGAATGATGCCTAACTTCAAGCAAGCTGTCAGGCAAAAAGAACAAAAGCCAAGCCTTAAAGAAGAGGCCACTCCCCCTCCTAAGGGTGTCTGGATGCCGAGGCCTTTGTCCCTGGAGAAGCACCATAGCTGTTGGGCCCCTCATCTCCTCTCTCCAACCATCTCCTCACAGAACAGTTCAGTAGGTTATGCTAATGCCTGCGGCAGGGAGAAAATAAAAAAAATCAAAAAGCTTTGTAAGGAAGCCTCAGATTGCTTTAGGCTTCAAACTTTGGTCCAGATAGACTAACAGAACCACCATGTTTGGAAACTAGGCAAGCCAAAGCCTGACCACTTTGGCGCACATGGGCTATCTCTTACATACCTTTCTTAGGCTTCACTTATGCCACAGGTTACCTACCATCTCACCATCGATGCAAGTAACAAATCCAGCCTCTTGGAACCAGAGGCTTCAGTGCAGATAGTTCTTATGGAACATT
>ML100820.1:0-13352 GCA_003697995.1 Taxidea taxus jeffersonii | reverse complement strand
TTTGTTTGTTTGTTTGTTTGTTTTTTTAATCTGGCTGACTTAAGCCATGACTCCTAGCCATGTGTCCCCATGCCCACTGGCTAAAGACAGCCTGGTGGCAGGACGGCCAGAACCCAATACCTTTCGCAGGCCGCCTCCCTCAGGCAGTGCTCACTGAGCACCCCTCTCCTCCGCCTGCAGCGCAGACTACCCTGATCTGCGAAAACACAACAACTGCATGGCCGAGTGCCTCACCCCGGCCATCTACGCCAAGCTCCGCAACAAGGCGACGCCCAATGGCTACACCCTGGACCAGTGTATCCAGACTGGAGTGGACAACCCTGGCCACCCCTTCATCAAGACTGTGGGCATGGTGGCTGGTGATGAGGAGTCGTATGAGGTAAAACTTGGCTGCGGATTCCAGAGTGGGGGTAGGGGGATGCTCTGGGTGCCGAGTCCTCTTCTCTACGGGGCCAGCATTCATAAAGGGAAGCCAGCTTCAGCAGAACACCTGGAATGCTTTCTGGAACTAGGAGGACTACCGCTTCCCAGGGACAAGGCTTCCTTTGCTGTTGCTCTGGTATCCCACTCATGGAGGGATGAGTTCCATGACAGGGCTCTCTGAGACTGTCAAAGGGGATGAATTGGTACAGAAAAGAAGAAAAACTCTTGTAATTTATTGGTGATATGTATTCACCAATAAGACCTTAGGAGATGGTGTGTTTGTGGCTAGACTTCACTGAGGAAGAAGGAGGGTCTGTGTCTTTAGCTTGGGAATTACTGATTACTGTAGCCTAGATAACTGAGTTCATCAAGTCTCTCAGAGGAATTCCATGATTTCCATGTCCTCATCCTTGGGACAGAAGCATAGAATGGTCTGCTGCTAGGGCAGCCCTCGTCACAGAGCAACCTCGACACCATGACAAGTTGCAGGGAGCTGAGGGCAGTTCCCTGGGAAAACAGCCATCAACAGGAGGATGGGTCCTCCTGAATGAATAGGACTGGTGGTTCATTCACATACAGCAGTGTGCTACCCTCACTCCCTGGACCCAGTGTGCTCCCGCCACCCCCCACCCACCCACTTCCCACAGCCCCTAAAGGTGGCAGGTCCTCTGTAACTTCTCTTAACATCATTTTACCTAAAGGATATCCCTGAAACTTTTTTTTTTTAATAGATTTTGCACAAGATAGTTTGGGCTAGGGAAGGATCTCATAGGGTGAGAGGTGCTGGCTTTGCCCTGACTGCTGCTGTGCACTTTCCTTGCAGTGCAGCTGGTTTTCTGTGAATTTATTATGTTCAAACTCTAGAACCTGACGATCTCTTTTGACCACAAAAACTGCTTCTGGCAGCTTCTTTTATCTCATAAAGGCAAGAACTGCTGGGGGGAACCCCTCAAATCCTTAGACACAAGATTTTCTGGTTCAGTCTCATGGCAGTAAGCTTGGCAGAATCACTAGGGAGGTGGCTGGTTACTATTATTTGTTGACCATCAATCTACCACCCCCATTTCCTGCATGGTAACACTGAGAATGACCGAGCAGGGCGTCTGCTTTGGCCTTCAAGGTAACAAGGGGCAAATGAAAGGAACCACCTTTTAATAGATGAATCAATTAAAGAGGAAACAGGTGCATCTTCCCTTCTACAGGTGTTTGCAGATCTTTTTGATCCTGTCATCAAACTAAGGCACAATGGCTATGACCCCAGGGTGATGAAGCACCCCACGGATCTGGACGCATCCAAGGTAGGCTGCCGGCCCCTCTGCTTTTCCATGCAGTTGGCACTCCAGAGCCCGAAGTGAGGAGCACCTGAGAGGAGGGCAACTCCCTCTGGGTCAGATGCCCTCTGCAAGCTCTGTGGTGGCCCTGGCGCAACACACTCCCTGGAGGGGCAAGAAGGTCAGAAAGGTCCCAAAGTCTTTGTTTTCTTTAATAAGGGCCAGTAGGATGGTGTTGGCCAGGGAGAACTCTGTCTTTCCTAAAGCAGTTCCTTTTTTTTTTTCATGCCATACCTAGTGGGGTAAAGGATTCCGGATGGTGCTGCATAAAGTAGCTGTGCCCCTTAGCTACAGGACCCCTGCCCCTGTAATTCCAACCTGTGTCCAGCATGTTGTGCACAGGGTCTGAGGGCCCCCTGCACAGGGTGCTGCAGGTCAGTGGGCTGGACCCCACAGTGGTGGTGGCAAGACTATAGTCCGCAGCGGGCCGTGGTAACCCTGTGCTCTCTCTGCTTTGGCAGATCACCCAGGGGCAGTTTGATGAGCGCTATGTGCTGTCCTCTCGGGTGCGCACAGGCCGCAGCATCCGCGGGCTGAGCCTGCCACCTGCCTGCAGCCGGGCTGAGCGAAGGGAGGTGGAGAACGTGGCCATCATGGCCCTGGAGGGCCTCAAAGGGGACCTGGCAGGCCGCTACTACAGGCTGTCCGAGATGACCGAGCAGGACCAGCAACGGCTCATAGATGTGAGTGGCCCTTGACCCGCCTGGCCTGGCCTGGGATGGGGCTGTGTGCAGAGCCCTAATGGGCACCATGAGGCCTCATGGGGAGCTTGCTGGGACTTCAGCATGTACAGTATAAGGAAGGAAAATGAGGCCTTAACACTTTAGGTCAAGCCACAGAAATGGTCTGTGGTTAAAATCTGCAGAGGAAACTCCATTACAGAGCTGAGGGTTGCGGATCCATGGGTGGAGGTTAAATGGAAGATCCCTTTGCTTGTTCAGGTTGGTCTCCGTTGCCACACCCAAAGAAATTCCTGAAAGCTAGGAAAATCTAGAAAGGAAGTTATCAAGGTGGAACGCCTGCCCTGACTCCCATTGGAGCCAGCTCTGGGATTTCTGCTACCTCCACAAGTCCTCAACAGCTTCCTTCTAACACTAGAACAGACAAAACTCAAGTCCTTTTACTTATTTTCCCTGTAGCCCAGCCAAAAAGGGATAGCAGTTTCGAAAGTAACTTTTAATATAAAAACAAACAAAAAACCCAGAAACAGAGTATCTGTCATTTCATAAGATGCAATGCCACAAAATATGCCCCATTGCCAAACGAGCTAGCTTTGTGGTCTCTCTGGGCCTCAGTCTCCTGGTCTCTGAAGCCATCAGGACCTTGGCCTGCTCTGTTAGAGCATAAGCCATCCTTGGCCTGCAGCAGCCACTTGTGATTTCCAGCGTAAGGTCACAAAGTCTGTTCTGGCTAATGTCAACCCTTCCACTTAGATTGTAAAGGACTTCCCTCTCCATATTTTCTTTACTTCTTACTTCAGCGTAATCAAATTTGAATATATGGTATGCATATTCATGTTCTTACTGTATACACACAGTGAGAAAAACAGTCTCTTGACACTGGTTTTGATACGAAGAGTACTATTCTATAAGGCACAAGCTTGGGAGTCATACAGGTTGAGGTTTGAATCTAGGCTCTGTCACTTCCTAGCTATGTGATACTGGGGAGGTTGTTTTTTCATTCTGAATCTGTTTTCCTCACATAAAATGATTATATTTGCTTCCTGGTGTTGTGAGGATTCAAGAAATAAAAAAGCACATAGTATAGAGCATGGTGAGCATTGAATTAATGGTAGATATTTTTATTTACAAGCCATTATTTTACATCTCCAATACATTTTAGTGAAAGGAAGGATAGTAATAAGAGATCCACTAATGCCGGCCACATAGAGAATAGTAGCTGTGTATAGCAGCCTTTCCAGGAGCGTGTCCCTCACTCACTGCCCGCTCCGACGCTGCGTAACATTGGTGCTGGTGGATACACATAATCCATAGTGATTGTTTCCATCTGGGCTAAGCCAGTGGATTTCAGCCTTAGCTGTACGCTAGAATCATCTGAAGAGCTTTTAAAAAAAAATCCCACTGTCCAGGCCACACCCCATAACAATTAGGACAGAATCTCTGGGAGGCAGGAACTGGACATTCGTATTTTTTTAAAAAGCCCCCAGGTTGTTCCAGTGGGCAGCCAAGGCTGAGAACCACTGCCTGACAGATCTGGCATGTGTAGTTTTGTCTGATCTCATCATTTTCTCCTTTCTGCTTTGTCCCTTCCGGCCTGCAGGACCACTTTCTATTTGATAAGCCAGTATCCCCCTTACTAACCTGTGCTGGGATGGCCCGTGACTGGCCAGATGCCAGGGGAATCTGGTATGGACACAGCATTTTCACATTTGCAGTGTGTGCAGACGATCTCCTTCAGATCACCTGCTTCTCCTAACCTGAAGTTGCTGTGAGCCGCAGCTGACAGCATGCCCAGCTTGAGTTAAATGGAGGAAGGAGAGATTGTAGAAATTGTGTGTGTGTGTGTGTCATTCCACAGTATGGTGATGTTTCTAAGATGTGTAAGAATGTTCGCTGGTTTGCATGAATTATGCATGAGAAAGACTATTTTTAAGAAAAATTAGCTTCATATTATTTGACCTCACAGAGAATCTGTTTCATGACTTTAAAACAAAAGAGCAGAAAATGAAAAATATTGAGGACTTAAGCAAAACCCTACAAGGAAGAATGGATATAGAGTATACACGTATTTTATCTTGGCCAAAGTCCTCAGTCCACTTTGATTCCCGTGTACTTTGGTAGGTTATTCTGACACTCTCTGAAGGAGCTGCGATAAGTGTGTTCATGAGCAGATGCTCTGTGTGTGTGGATAGGCAGGATCTGGGCAGCAAACATATGTGAAACCTTCTGCATCCCAAACCTCTTAGGCTGCAGGTAAAAACTTTCATGAAGCACCACAAGATTTTGGTTGAGCCTCTTAGAATACTCTTGTTAGTGTCAAAGCCAAATGTTATCCATAGTTGAATTATTGTCCTCCTTGTCCAAGGACTGGGGAAGATGATATTCTTGTTGCGGAAAAAAACAGGACATCTTTAAGGGTTGGAGTTGGTCTTATTCTTTGTTCTGTCATGGTAACATTATTTTGTAGCACTTGTTGAGGCGCAGTAAAAAACTTAGGGCTTTGTAGGAATAAGGAAGGTGAAATGAAGCAATCAAGCCACAGTGGTAAAGGGAATTTTCATGTGTTGAAACAAATGTATTTGACATGCAACACCGTATTTCTCCTTTCGTTAGGCATAATTATGACAAGACCTTTCTCATCTGGATTAATGAGGAAGACCACACCAGGGTAATCTCTATGGAAAAAGGAGGCAATATGAAAAGAGTATTTGAGCGATTCTGTCGTGGACTAAAAGAGGTAAGATGTTGCCAGAGATTTCTGAGTAGTCATTAAAATGAAATCACTTCTCCATTCTTTTTTTTTTTTTTTTTTTTTAAGATTTTATTTATTTGACAGAGATCACAAGTAGGCAGAGAGGCAGGCAGAGAGAGAGAGGAAGAAGCAGGCGTCCTGCTGAGCAGAAAGCCTGATGCGGGGCTCTATCCCAGGACTCTGGGATCATGACCTGAGCTGAAGGCAGAGGCTTTAACTCACTGAGCCACCCAGGTGCCCCCACTTCTTCATTCTTAACAGAATACACTATGTTCACTACCAAGATGAGGCTAATTTTTTTTTAGGATCATGGCACTCTCTGAGGGTGGGACTACCAGAGCAGGACTTCAAAAATAGGAGACCTTTTTTTTTTTTTTTTTAAACTATTAAGTTCCTATGCCCTTCTCCCCAGTCCAGAATGATTCAGAAAGTCTGTGGATCATTACTTAGGTTCCAGTTTCTTTAACAGTGCTCTTGGTGATTCTAAGCATAGAGACAGTATAGGATGTAACTATGTTCCTAAGTAACCTGACCACAGCCTTACCTGCTGAGAATTCCTACATTCTCCTATTATTCTCACATGAAAAATAACAGCAACGGACATTCATTGAATATTTAGGATGTGCTAGGTACTGCATTCAGTGCTGTACATGTTTCATCTAATTTAATTGACTCATTTTAATATTTGGATAGTAGTATCCTTTTCCATTAAGGAAGTAATATAAATATGCCTAAATTTCACTCAGGGCATACAGTGCACATGTCTCTCCCTGGTGTTGCGGATGTACCAAGTAAATGGTATTTAAGAACTCCGTTTGTTCACTGCTATAGGTGGAACGCTTAATCCAAGCACGAGGCTGGGAGTTCATGTGGAATGAGCGACTAGGATATATTCTGACCTGCCCTTCGAACCTTGGCACAGGATTACGGGCTGGTGTCCACGTGAGGATCCCAAAGCTCAGCAAGGTAGTGTTACATAGTCAACGGTCCTTTTGAGTTCCACCAAGATAAGCTCAGATGTGACTTCTCGGTGGAGGGAGAAATTGTCACCATTCTATAACCCTTCCTTACTTTCTGCACTTAAAATAGGAAATAAGAAAGGGTTAAGTTTGCTTCTAAAGACACTTGTATTAGTGAGGATAAAAGATTAAGGGCTGTAAGAAAGAGGTGTGGCTTCAAGAGCAAAAAGTTTAAATTCTCCTCACTACAAATCAGGATGGGCAGGTGGGCTGCTCTGCCCTGCTCCTTGGAGTTCCTTCTGTCTCTGTCTCTCCTAGCATAGGGGATTCTCCCACCTGGGCCTGCATCAAAATTACCTGGAGGCTTATCAAGACAGATTGCCTACCTGGAGAGCTTGCATTTTTAACAAACTTCCAGGTGACTTGATGCCGCTGGTCAGGGAACTGCATCGGGAGGACCACAGTCTAAGGGCACCGTCCTCTTTCCATGGTCACAGCCAGGCCCCATGTTGCAGCTTGTGGGAAGGGGAGAGAGGATACAGGTGCCACCATGTAAAGATTGAAAGTCTAGGCCTGGAAGTGCACACATCACTTAAGTTCGTTCTGTTTGCAAGAATGTAGCCAGTGGTCACCTTCTCAACTCCATTTGTGGAGGAGGAGGAGAAAGCATTCTGGTAGGCATCCAGCACTTTTTGCTACAGCACAAGCAAATTGAATACTTGAAAAGCATTTTAGAAAATGTGCTTCCTACCAAAAACAGAATGAAGAATTATTCCAATGTTAAGAAAATTATTTGATGTGATTTAACTTCATGATTTTATCAGTGAAACTATTATATACATGAATAATCAACTCACCAAAGCTGGCATCCAAATGGCAAAAATCATATAGAAGTTCATAACGGCTCTGCTACCTTTGAGCTCTGTGACCCTCATCAGTTAATAGTCCTCTGAGCCTCAGTCTCCTCATCTGTGAAATGAGAAAGCAGTACCTACTTCATGAGGCTGTTGTAAGGTTTAAAAGTTCTAGCATAGTGCCATGGTACACAGTAAGTATATGCTTAATATTAACAGTTACTGTCTCTCGTTATACCTCTTACTAAGTCTATGTGCCAATGACGGTGAATCAGTTTTGCTTCTTATGACACGGAGTACCATCTCTTGTCCCAGGATCCACGCTTCTCTAAGATCCTGGAAAACTTGAGACTCCAGAAACGTGGCACAGGTGGTGTGGACACGGCAGCAGTGGCAGACGTGTATGATATTTCCAACATAGATCGAATTGGTCGATCAGAGGTAACAGCTCTCACTTTCCAAACATGAGCTAACCATATTAGCCTAAGAGAAAAAGGGAATAGAGAAGTTGCCTAAACAGCCTCGCCTTATTCACAAAAGTCAAGACCTCCTCTTTCCCCGCTGAGTCCTAAGTCCAGTTGGTGTTTCATTCTAGTACTAATCCTCCCTGGGAAATAACCGCATAAAAGCAAGCATAAGGTAAGCTGAGAATATATAAGCAAGTAAAGGAGTTCACGGTGGGACTATTGTCAGCACCTAGCCCCTGAGAGGTATTCTACCAATCTTTTAAAAAGGGAGTTCTCTTATGCCAAAGGACAGCAGCATTTTATCACTGTGATGTCACAGAACGTGTGTGTTCTGAGGGTGGCAAAATAGTGGAATTTTCTCTTGATTCTGAATTTCCTTTGGGGAAAGCCATGTGCTTCATTTTTAGCATTTTTAGATACTTGGTAGTTTATAAAATCATTTTTTCAAGCTAAATATGGCATATATGTATGTACTAAGTATATAACAGATTGTGCTGAAATAATCTTTAGGGTTCTGTGAACACCTAGGAGGAACAGCATTCATAAGTTCTAGGTAGGCCTGGAGTGAGGCAGGAGGCAGAGCATGAAGAGCACCCCCTTAAGGAACATGCAGCTGCATCCTAAGCAAGCACTGACCCTGTAAGTCACACCAGTTTTTCTGCATATGCTCCCATAGAATGTACTATGCCCATTATTAATTTAAAAGCCTCTTCCTCTTATACCGTACAAATCCTAATAACTCACTGGCTGGTTATTAAATCTTTGCATTATTGATGCTCTTTCTTCTTCCTTGCTAGCTTTCAAATATCTCACTGCCTATGGGTGTATCCAATAGGCACCAGTACACTGAGAAAAGGGAAAGAGGAAACACTCAAATCAGCTTGTGGGCTTCCACCTCTGGTAAAGTACTTGAGGAAGAAGTAGCTCTAAATACAGTTTCTGAAATTCACTGAGTAATATGTGGCGTAGTGAATAAAGAAGATCTGGAGCCTAAGCCTGTCTGCTTCTATTGTTAACTAGATTTTTTTTTTTTTTTAAGATTTTATTTATTTATTTGACAGAGATCACAGGTAGGCAGAGAGAGAGGAAGGGAAGCAGGCTCCATGCTAAGAAGAGAGCCTGATGCAGGGCTCGATCCCAGGACCCCGAGATCATGACCTGAGCCGAAGGCAGAGGCTTTACACTGAGCCACCCAGGTGCCCCTAACTAGATTTTTATAACTGGAAAGCAAGGCAGTCATCACTTAAAAATTTTTTTCTAAAGCCTAACTAAGTTAATAGGTGACCATTATAAAAGCTAGAAAGATGCTAAAAAGTATTTAAAAATAACACTACTTATTTAACTTAACCCTAGGAAAACCATTACTCTGTACTGCCTTCCATTTTTTAAATGATTGTTTTGTTATGTAAAACCTATATTTTACATAGTTTTTTCACATGAACAGATTTATTCATGAGTTCACAGCTCTTTGTTATTCAGGAAAACAGTGGTTCTCTTTAATGTATTAGGTCAGTCATAAGCTCTGCTCTGGGTGAGGGTGATTTGACAACTCCCTGTGCTATGCTGTCCTCACCACATATGTAGATGCCATCTGTCACCATACAGTGCTATCACAGTAACATTGACCATATTTCCTTTCATCCTTGTCATGTCTTCATTCCATAACTGGAAGCCTATACCTCCTGTTGCCCTTCACCCATTGTTGCATCTGGCACCCACTAGTTCTCTGTATTTATGGTCCGGTTTCTGTTTGTTTTTTTAGACTACACATATTAAGTGAAATCATATGGTATTTGTCTTTCACTTATAAATGCCCGCTAGGTCTATCTATGTTGTCACAAATGGCAACATCTCAATCCTTTTTATGGCTGAGTGATATTCCACTGTACATATGTGTGTCTGTGTATATACCCAGGTCACATCTTTATCTGTTCATCTATTGATGGACACTTCATCTTGGCTATTATAAATAATGCTGCAAAAAACGTAGGGGTGGATATAACTTTTCAAATTATTGTTTTTTTTCTTTCAGTAAATACCAGTAATGAAATTACTGGATTGTATGGTCATTCTCTTTTTAATTTTATGAGGAAATTCCCTACTATTTTCCACAGTGGTGCACTAGTTTACATTGCCTTCAGCAGCACATGAGATTCCTCAGAATCCTCACCAACATCTGTTATATCTTGTCCTTGTGATACTGGCCATTCTGGCAGGTGCACGGTGCTATCTTGTGGGTTTGGTTTGCATTTCCCTGCACATGGTGATGTGGAGCAGCTTCTCATGTCTGGTGGCCACCTGTATCCCTTGCTGAAGAAAATGTCTATTCAGGAGCTTTGCCCATGTTATAATCAAATGCTATGTTGTTTCATTATTTTGGCATAGTCCTAATGGTATATTACTGTTTTTGTTTTACTTGCCAGAGAAGAGCTATCCATAAGTATGTGGCTAAGGCCAGTGTCCAAGGGTTTACTTGGTTCTCTGAGTTTTTTGGTCTCATGCCTCACATGTTGCTCTTTAATCCATCTTTAGTTATAACAAAGGCGTCCAGGCTCATTCTTTTCATGTAGCTATCCAGTTTCCCCAGCACCATTTACTGAAAAGACCATCTTTCCTCTATTGTGTACTCTTGCCTCCTTTGCTATAGATTGACCAGAGAATCAAGGGTTCATTTCTGAGCTCTCTGTCCTGGTCCGTGAATCTCTAGGTCTCTTTCTGTGCTGGTACCATACTGTTGTGATCACTATAGTCTGGCAGTACATCTTGAAATCTGGAATTGTGATAGCCCTGGCTTTGTTCTCTCACAAGGTTGCCTTGGCTCTTTGAGGTCCTTTTTTCAGTTTCGTGGAAATTTGGAGATTATTTTAGTTTTGTGGAAAATGCTGGTGCTCTTTTGATAGGCATTGCAATGAATCTGTAACTTGCTTTGAGCAGTATGGACATTCCAGTGATACATACTCTTCCAGTCCATGGGCATGGTACATTTTTCCATTTGTTTATGTCATCTTCAAATTTCTTTCATCAGTGACTTCTAGTTCTTCTAGTTCTAGTTTCACCTCCTTGGTTAAATTTATTCCTAGGTGGTGTTTTCTTTTTGGTGCACTTGTGAGTGGAACTGTTTTCTTAGTATCTTTCTGCTTCCATGTTACTATATAAAAATGCACCAGATTTCTGTATATTATTGTATCCTGAAACTTTACTGAGTTTTACTTCTTCCTTACCAATTTGGAGGCTTTTTTTTCCCTTGTCTGATTGGTGTGGCTAGGATGTCCGGTACTATGCTGAATAAAAGTGTTTAGTTCAGTTCTTTTTCTGAGGTTTTATCTTGCTCTTTTGTTTGGAGCATATTCCTCTGTCTCCTGATTTTGGTGACTTTATTTCTACGAATTGGGCAGAACAACTACTTCTCCTAACACTGAAAGAATGGTCTTAGGTATGGTGTGTATGCACATGTGTAGACTGTGTGTACCTGGTGATGGGATGGTTGCAGCTGTGGCTGGCATGGGTGGGGGTGGGGGGCTCCCTGGGCACTTATTGAGCTTATTCTTACAATATTAAGTATTCTTTAAAAACCTAATTTTTAATGACAGCATAGTAAAGATACTCATTATCTATTTAGTATCTGATTTGTTGATATTTGACTATATCTGTACATAATTCTGTAACCATCTCTATACTTTAATCACAACTCTGGTTATTTAGTTAGGATATATTTTTAGGAAGAGAATTCCTGAGTTAAAGATAAAGGGACCTTACTTAGTATAAATCTTCTGGTAAGTAACTTGGTCCTAAGATAGAGTCCCTTTCGGGCTCCTGGGTGGCTCAGTGGGTTAAAGCCTCTGCCTTCGGCTCAGGTGATGATCCCGGGGTCCTAGGATCGAGCCCCGCATCGGGCTCTCTGCTCAGCAGGGATCCTACTCCCTCCTCTCTCTTTGCCTACTTGTGATCTCTCTCTCTCTGTCAAATAAATAAATAAATAATCTTAAAAAAAAAAAGGTAGAGTCCCTTTGACAGTGAATGAGAGAACCATCTCACTACACCATTACGAATACCAGGACAGGTCAAGTTGGATAAGTAAGAACTATGTGTTTCTTTGATTGGTGATGACTAGCTTTCTGACCCAACCCTCTCTTGGGGCCTCAGTTTCTTTAAGCATGAAAAGTGGGGAGGGGACTGGACTCAATCCTGCCTAAGGCATGTTCAGCTGTAACAAGTAACAACCCCTTCCTCCTTGCTATTCATTATTATCAAGCATTTTAATGCAGTCGGGAATTAAGTCATTGCTTACTATCTTAGTTTGCATATCTTTAGGAAAAGGATACCAAGAAAAAAAATCCTAGGTAGATGTGCTCTGATTTACAAATACTGGTTTTTATTAAAGTTTTTTTTTTTTAAGCAGGAATTTTTAAAGGTTTATCCTAATATTATTCAGAGTTTCCTTTAAGTAGCAAACTTGCCTGGTACAGTGAAAACATGATTTAATTGCACCCAAACATTTGGTTTTAAACAATTTCTCAGAAAGCTAGCCACTGTTTAAATATAGCTCAGATACTATCTAAGCTATCATGTTCAGATAGCTTATGGTAGGTCTTGAGAGAGATCCAGGTCAAAGAACAAAACAAAGGTGTCATGGTAATTTTACTTATAAGATTTATTAGAGTGTGCAAGCAGGGGGAGGGGCAAAGGGAAAGACATAAGCAGACTCCCTACGGAGCAGGGCGCCTGACACAACTAGATTCGAGGACCCTGAGATCATGACCTGAGCCAAAGGGAGACACTCAACTGACTGAGCCACCCACACACCTCTTAATTTTACTTTTAGATAAACTTAGAGCAGAAACTGATGGGGGGGGGCGGGAGTGTCTGAGATGCACACTAATGGCTTTCATATATTTAAAAAAGTTCTCAAAACAGTAAATCTAAAAAAAAAAAATCCCTCCACAACACTTGAGAGAAATACAAAGAAGAAGAAATTGTTATAAAGTCCACCTAACAGGACAATTTCTTACTTCTCCCAGTATTCTTATGAATGCCTTGCATGTGTCTTCGGTGCCCATTAATCATTCTTTTTCACTATCAAAGGTTGAGCTTGTTCAGATAGTCATCGATGGAGTCAACTACCTCGTGGATTGTGAAAAGAAGCTGGAGAGAGGCCAAGATATTAAGGTCCCACCACCTCTGCCTCAGTTTGGCAAGAAGTGAACTTTTTTTCTTCCAAACTATAAATAATCTGTCTGCTGGTGTGACAGACATAAGGAAATTTTTACTGAGAGTTTTTATAGAAAAATGTAAAATTGTATGTCCTCTCTTTAAAATAAAACTCTCCTTAATATCCCTAGCTTCCCTGCTTTTAAAAAATCCTACTCAGAAGGGCAAATACATCAAATTAGAAGTAGCAGCAGGCAAAAATCCAGTAAGGCAATGATAAAACATATTTCTAAGTGTGCACTTACACACAAACCTAAAAACTCTCCAGTCCTCTAGATGCCATAATATCAACACCATAACAAAACTTTATGGACAACACTGGGTGTATTAGTCCCTCATTTTCCAATCATGTTTCTGGCAACTAGAACAAGAGGAGATTGATTTCTCTTGAGGGTCTAGAAATAAATACAAGTATACAAAGGGCAAAGAGAGGCTACTTAACCAGGGATAGATACAGAAAGGGAGTGAGCCGCCATCATATTTGTCAGAAACTCACATACAACCATGCAGAAACACTCCGGTGACAGTTTCAGGTATAAACTGACTGGGGTTGTGTAGATAATCTGAAATGAGGAAACCAATGGAAATGGTTTGAGTATTTGGCTTGCTTTGGTTGGTCATGAGTTGGAAGAAGGGTAAAAAAAAAAAACTAGTGAAGATGGCAGGCCCTGACGGAGG
>ML100818.1:6920-43201 GCA_003697995.1 Taxidea taxus jeffersonii | reverse complement strand
TACATGACTGAATCATGACAGAAGAATGAGGTATCTCATGAAAGTTCACCTTAATTGTTTTCCTTAGGGTAGCTTTATATGGCTACAGGATTTTATATCTCCTCCCACTCTGGGAATACTAGAGATGTAGAAACTGGGAAAGGAAGGGGAGACATGTATCTCAGTGATGCCACCCATTTCTCCCTTGACAACCTTCCCTCAGTGTTGTATGGTTGAGAAAAGCTCTCTGACCCCGAGGCTTTTGGTCCAAGACTCACATGGATATGCAATCTGGCCAGAAGACTGCTGACCAAAATCTGCCAAGGTGCCTTTGCTCAAGAGGAAAAGGTTTCATGACTTTATATACTGAGATACTCTGTCACCTGAGTCTGAGAGAATAAGACTAGCTGGTTAATGGAGTAGCAGAGGATGTTAGGATTAGGGCTAGGAAAGGTGGAGTCCCAGGATATCTGAGTGAGTAAATTTTATGTTATATATATTTTGCCACAATTTTAAAACAGATGTATGCAAGAGTAAGAAAAAAGCTAAAGTATCTAAATTAATATCATAAGTATATTTCAAATCAAAGTTATTCAGGATATAGACTACAAATATGCTAAAATCTACTCATTTGTAATGGTACTAAGAAAAGACAAACTAATTGCTCACTTTTGAAGATTGTTAGGACACCAGGTTATTATCCTGAAAACTTAGAAAAATCAAACCTTTAATATCTACTTTCCTGGACAAACTATTTCAAAATAACCACCCATTTATTTAGAGAAAATTTGTGTCTAAATAGGAGAAATTTGGTAAACAAAAGCAGAATGCATAGAATTAGGAAGTCACTATTTTGAAACCTCTAATGAAAGAATGGATCTAAGTAATTACCATCAATACTGTTTAAGCCATTAAGCCTATGAGGAGGCTTTATGATGAATGGATTAGGCTGGCATCGTCTGGGCTCTCTGAAATGTTCTATCATCACTAAAAGACCAGATGTCATGGGCCTCCTACTGTAACACAGTGGGAACTACATAATGCCATTGATGAAAGATTCTTGCCCATAAGCAAAACAAAAATCTGAATTTAACCAAGTGTCTCCATATACGGAGGATATAGATGAGTGTGTTAAAAGGTACCACAAGGATGCAAAGAGCCAAACTCAGAATTTGAGATATTCAACAAGGTAAAAGATTTAGTTCCACCAATAAATGACATGAAAAAAATATTAAGAGGCCTACCAACTAAAAGCAATATGTGGGCCTTGTTTGGATCCTGATTCAAGCAAAACAACTATGAAGGGACATTTTCACACTGGGAAAAATAAGCAGCAACTAGATATTAAATAACATTAAGAATTAATATTAATAGTTTTCAGAGTGATAATGGATGTTTAAGGTGTCAGTATCTGTTAGAGGTATGTAGTGGACATACAGGTGAAATTATACAACACCTGGTGTTTTAAATATTCATCAGGGAAAAATAGTGTGATATGACTGAAACTAGATTGGCAAAATATTGATAATTATTGAAGCCAGGTGCTGAGTAAATAGGAGCTGATGATACTATTCTCTTAGCTTTTAAATTTTTAATTTAATTAATTTTAATTTAAGCTTTTTAAATTTTTACAATAAAAGTACTTCAAAAATATTGCTTTAGTTATTATGTGCTATGAGACCTGTAAGTAATTATGAGAGTTACATAATTAGTGGAAAAGAAAGTCTGAGTGAAACACTGAGAGCTTTCTTTTTCTTTGTGTCCTGATTTTTTTTTTCTGGTTTATTAAAAAAAAAATAAGAGTAGTCATCCTTTGAAAAATGGGTTGGGTATTATTAAATTTGCTATCACCCAAATGAAATTTTCTTGGCTATGTTACTAGTTAATAGAGAATCTATTAGCCCATAGGTGTTTTTTTTTTTTTAATTTTATTTATTTATTTGACAGAGATCACACAAGTAGGCAGAGAGGCAAGCAGAGAGGGGAGGGGAGAAGCAGGCTCCCCGCAGAGCAGAGAGCCCGATGTGGGACTTGATCCCAGGACCCTGGGATCATGACCCGAGCCGAAGCCAGCAGCTTAACCCACTGAGCCACCCAGGCGTCCCTAGCCCATAGGTTTTGTTGCACATATTCAGTTCCTTGGAGAAGCAGAATGAGTCTAGAATTTGAGACATGGAGACCTCATCTCATGTCCATGCCATGCTATTCACTGTTATTTTTCTGATTTTAATTCTTTTCCCCTATATGTGTATATGAGAGGGGAAGTACTATATGTAAAGCATTCAGCCATGGTGTAATACCAAATACACTTAAGTTTTCCTGTATTCATCTCTGTATTCCTCACACCACTTTTCATACTATGAAAATTTGGTCATAAATGCATTTTTTAAAAAAATTGACCATGTCTGCTGAGACAAATACAAAAGGCCAAAAAAGACACCTTTCTATAACTCACACAATTGAAAGCGTTCTTATAGTCTTCGTTTTCCTCTTCAGTCCCTCATGCATTTCTCCTAAAATACATAATGAGGTATCTACCCCCAAAATGCTTTTGAAAATGTCATTCTTCTTTATTTTACTTGGTGAAGGAAATCCCAATTTAACTACACTGAAGCCTGTTTTCTGTTGGTTTGTTTTTGGTTTTTTTTTTTTTTAACCTCACTGGCTTCAATCACTTGCACTATGTGTAATGGGGGGTATAATGTATATAAGTGTTTAGTCATCAACTTTCAGATGCTAAGAGAATTTGAGAAACCATGTGCCTTTGTTAGATGAAGATCAGTTCATTTAGGACATTATATGAGACAATTATATAAACAGTTAAGACAAATAACAATTCAGTATCACCACCAGATACTTCAAAGTAGCATTGAGGGTTGTTTTTTGTTTTCTAAATCATTATTTGACTATAGTTGACACACAATGTTGCATTAGTTTCAGGTAGACAACATAGAGATGCAACTTCTCTATCCTTTAAACTGTACTAACCACAAGTGTAGCTACCATCTGTCACCACAGAGCACTATTATAATATCTTTGACTATATTCCTTATGCTGTGCCTTTTATTCCTAGACATCTATTCCATAACTGGAAGACTGTATCTCCCACTCCCCTTCACCCATTTCACACTCCTCCCCTGTGGAAACCTTCAGCTTGTTTTCTGTATTTATAGGTCTGTTTCTGATTTTTACTTTTTGTTTATATGATTTTTTTAGATTCTATACATGAGTGAAATTATATGACATTTGTCTTTCTCAGGCTGACTTATTTTACTTAGGGTAATACCCTCTAGGTCCATCCATGTTGTCACAAATGGCAAAACATCAACTTTTATGGTTGCATAATATTCCAGTGTGTGTCTCGGAGAGGTGTACCACATTTTCTTTATCCATTTGTCAAAGAATGGATGTTTAAGTTGCTTCCATATCTTGGCTATTGTAAATAATGCTGTAGTTAACATAGGGGTGCATATATATTTTTGAATTAGTGTTTCAGCAGTGGAATTATTGGTTCATAGTATTTGTGTTTTTAATTTTTCAAAGAACATTCCATTTTCCACAGTGGCTGTACCAATTTACATGCTGCCAGTGCACAAGTGTTCCTTTTTCTTCTCATGCTTGCCAACGTTTGTGGCTCCTGTGACTCTCAAAACTCAGTTTTGTAGGTACAGTTATTCCATTTTCTAACTAAGTATACTGAGATACAGAAACAAAGTTATTTGCCCAAAATAATACAGCCAAAATTCAGAAAAATCAGGTCTCAAACCCTGGTCTGCTATTGCAAAATCTTCCTACTGTGTATTGGGGAGTATAGTTCCATTAAGTAGGGTCAGTCTACACTGGGGAAAAAACACTCAGCTGCAATAATAGAAAATTCAGAAATGTCTAATTTTTTAAATATCCCAGCATTACTATTATAAAAATATGCATCAGATTGTATGATATTGAATAGGGAGTAGTAGCAAACACACTATAGCCATTTGATGTAATTATGTCACCATTGTGTCTGGTCTGTCAAAGCTAATTGGGTTCCCCAGTTGCTCTTATCATTGTCATTGATGCAGGGTATATGAACAACTCATGTCTTTCAACAAAGTCCAGCCTTATTTTTTTAAAACATGCAAGCTAAGCTAGGCAAGCCTGAAATTTTTGTCATTTTGAACATTTGGTTGGAAATATTTTGTTTATCATTTAAAAGCATTGGCTATACAAGAAGTCTATTGTTATCCCTCCCAATCTCAGGTAGTAGCAAAACAGACTAAAGGTACCCTTGATTAGTGATTACTTTTCCCAAGTAGGTACACCAGTGGGTTGCAATTGGTATAATTCATCAGTATTCTAATGCCTCATGAGGAACATGACAAGTACAAAGCTCACCAATGCCAAGTTCTTAATTAAACAAGACAATAAAGAAACACTACAGACTTACACACAAATTTAGTTTCTGAAGTAAGGCAGCTAGGGATATGTCAGTATTTTAGACATACTTGGTCTGATTTATATATCCCCCTCTGAAAGAAACTTGAAAGAAAAATCAAAGGAACTCCTTCCTTGTTTTCCCCTTCATTTCTCTCTTTTGTTCTTCTTCCAAATACTTAATAGGAATCTGGCCTTAAGTTTGTGGAAAAGTAAACTTGAAGTCCCTACCACCTCTGGAGAGTATACAGAGGATGCATAATTGCCCCTTTATCCCGAATCAGCAAAGGCTTTCAAGGACCTTTCCACCAGCTCTACATGGTGTTTCTTCTCCCTTCATCAAATAGTCATCACAATTGCTGACCTAATGATTCTTTAAGACCTCACTGAAATCATGTCTTTCCATAAGGCTTTTTCAGATTCCCCATCAAAATGAATATCTCCTTAAATTAATATCTGATGTTCTTTCTCTATTACAGCCTTGTACTAACATGAATCTATATCTATAGTAACGGCTAGATCTTCATCTCTTCTACATCTGCATCTGTGTTTCCTATTTCTCTTGACTGTAAGTCCCTAAGAATTCTTATACCGCTAGTTGTATGCAGCATAGTTCTTGGCACATAGTATTTGTCAAAGTGGACTGAAAGTCAAATAGGCTGAAATTGTGGGTTGTCTCCCTACTTCTTCCTTTCAGTTGTCAAAAATATTGGGTTCTGTGAACATAATGATTGATAGCTAGACTCACTGAATCAAGCTGGATATATTACAAATTCAATCAGTGAAGTCATACTGTTAGATTTCACATTGCAAAATTATTTATACCAAATAATCTTAAGTATATAGAGTATTTTTGATTTTAGACTGCCCCCAAATTACTTGGAGATCCCAAATCTCTAGGTGGGATTTTAGAAGCTCTTGTAATGGGGTTTTCCTTCTTCTTCTGCCATTTTCCTATGTGAACACAAGCAAGTTACTTAGAATCCCTGTGCAAAATGGAAATAATCACATAGTACTTGTAGCCTAGCAACTTCTCAAAATTATTATGTGATAATATCTATAGAGTGGTTTCTGGTTGTGAGATGGAGAGAATCTTTGTAAAAACAAGTCATTACTGGTATCATTAAAATAGTACCTACTGGAGCAAGACTGTATTATCCAACATTTGCCACTAGTTCTATAAGTCTCTGAGGAGCTAAACTATCCATGATTGAAAATAATTCTAATAACAGGTATATAGAGCAGCCTTAGTTAACCAAAACAGAACTGTAGCCCTCAGGCAACCAGCACTCCTCCAAACTGAGAAGGCCCACATCCTTTAAGCAACAATAATAACAATTAAAACAACAATTATTATTTAGAGCTTACTATGAACCAAGAATATATCTAAATGTTTAACATGCAATAATTTGATTCTCACAGCAGTCCTGTGAAATAGGCAATCTTATTATTCCTGTTTGATATATGAGAAAGATGGCACCTGGAGAGATTAAGTAAACTGACAATAGCAACTGAGAAATTACAGATGAAGGTTATAGACACGGGCAATCTGATTCAAGGCCCAGATTTTAACCACAGTCTTTATCCAGTTAAAAGGGAAAAGTGTGAGGACTACGAGAAGAAGAAAATCTGTTCCTCTTCACCTGGTGACATCAACAGAAATGTTTACATGTGATTTATGGTTTTAAAGTGCATAGTACACAAGTTACAGAAGGAAAGGAAGTAGATGCCACAACTGTGGTTCTAGAAGAATATGAATTCCAGGAGGATCAGTTGTGGCCATGAGAAGCCTAGGTGGAAAAGTAGACACATCTCCAGTCATCCTCTGTAAGACGACGACCGCATGCTTCCCAGAGTTTAACTAACACTACTAATATAACACTTAGCACAATCATGGGATCAGCGTAATCTCTGACTCACCAACAGTTTCAGCTCAGTCTATTATTAACTAGGAAAAGATATGACAACAGAAAACACTCATGTGTTCACAAGTTATCCAGACCTATCTCATTTATTTTTTAAGAAGACTTCCGGAATTGGTCAGTGGAGAGAATGACATAAGGTGAGAATACCTGGAATTAAGCAAAGGTTTTGGACAAGACACTCAAATGTAGGCTGACAATATAGATAGATGGACTTGGATATTGTTGAAGGACAAGTCAGGGCTCATGAATGAAAAGCAAGGTCAGTGTAATGGAATTATCTAGTTACAGGCTGCAGAGGTTTTTCCTGTCATCATCAATGTTTCTGTCAGCAATTTGGATGAGGATACAAAAAGGAAGCCCATCTAATTTGCAGATTTCAAGAAGCTGGAGAATTTCCTGGTAGATACATGACAGAATCAGAAACCAAAGACTTTAGCTGGCAAGGATGAGGGATTTCAATTAACGAGGTATAACATAAACAGGACTTGACTGACTCTACATTGCTGTGAAAAGCAGACCAAAATTACCCAGTAGAAACTATTTAAAAGCAAATTTCAGCTTAATGGAGAAAATGCCTTTATAAGAATTAGTACTTTTTAAAGATATTATTTTTTTAATTTTATTTGTTTCTTTGACAGAGAGAGAGAAAGCCCAAGCAGGGGGAGTTGCAGAGGGAAAGGGAGAAGTTGGCACCTCATCAAGCAGGGAACCCCACATGGTGCTCAATACCAGGACCCTGGGATCATGACCCAAGCTGAAGGTAGACAAATAACCAACTGAGCACCAGGTGTCCTAAAGATATTCTTTTTTTTAAAATATTTTTTTAAATATCTTATTTATTTGACAGACAGAGATCACGAGAAGGCAGAGAGGCAGGTGGAGAGAGGAGGAAGCAGGCTCCCTGCTGAGCAGAGAGCCCGACGCGGGACTTGATCCCAGGCCCCTGAGATCATGACCTGAGCTGAAGGCAGAGGCTTTAACCCACTGAGCCACCCAGGCGCCCCATGATATTCTTAAATAAGTATCTTAAGACACAAGTTAAATAAAATACCTAGCCTAAAATACCTAGAAATTTTTACATTAGACATTTAGTTGCCTAAATGTTTCTATTTTTTTTTATTATCAATGTACGTCTATCTGATTATGGTTGACACACAATATTATAATAGTTTCAGGTGTATAACAGAGTGATTTCATAAGTTTATACTTTATGCTATGGCCACCACAATGTAGCTATCATCTCTCACTGTACAACTCTGTTACAGTATCATTGACTCTATTCTTTATTCTGTGTCTTTTATTCCTGTGACTCTTCATTTTGATAACTGGAAGTCTATATCTCTCATTCTCCATCAGTTTTCCCCACCTCTCCCCTCTAGCAGCAATCAGATTATTATTCTCTATATTTATAGGTCTGATTCGGATTTGAGTTTGCTTATTCATTTGTTTTCCTGCATTCCACTTTGAGTGAAATCATATATTTGTCTTTCTCATTTTGATGTATGTCACTTGGCATGATACTCTCTAGGTCATCTGTGTTGCAGCAAATGGTATGTTCTCACCCTTTTTAGTGGCTCCATAATATTCCTGTGTGTGTGTATGTGTGTGTGTGTATATGCATATCTTCCATATCCATTCATCTATCAGTGGACACTTAGTTGCTTCCATATGTTGGCTATTACAAATAATGCTATAATAAACCTAGATGTGCATGTATCTTCAAATTAGTGTTTTCCTTTTCTTTGGTTAGGTACCCAGTAATGGAATCATTGGTTCATATGATATTTATACTTTTAATTTCTTAAGGAAATTCCATACTGTTTTCCACAATGGCTCTGCCAATTTACATTCCCATCAACAGTGTACATTGGTTCCTTTTTCTCCACATTCTTGCCAACACTTGTTATTTCTTGTCTTTTTTATATTAGCCATTCTGACATGTGCAAAGTGACTTCTCTTTGCAGTTTTGATTTGCATTTCCCTGATGATTAGTGATGCTGAGCATCTTTTCCTGTGTCTGTGCACTGAATGGTATACAGTTTTATAGGAATGTGTCATGTATTTTTATATGTCTGAGTATGTCATTGGAAAAAAGGAGAATATGACCCTCTCTTTAGTTCAGTGAGCTTCTTTTGAAGAATGTTTCAAATAAAAGAACCAACCAGTACCATTTTTAGAACACGTGAAGACAAACTAGTTATACAACCCATAGCAAATATTCTACATAATAGAATTGCTTGTGTATGACTGTTTAATCATGCTTTTCTTTATATAGAGATATAACACTGATTGAGGAGGAGGATCCAGAGGAACCCTGAGGTCAAAAGGACCTTCACTGTCCTTTGTTTGAGTTTCACTTAAGGTGATATTCCTTCAATTGCATATAAACCCATAAATTTTTTTAGCTATGTTTAAATCTATTTATATCACTAGAAAAAAAAACAAGAAAAGATAGAGCACTTCAGTGATAAAATTTAGCTTTTTAAGTCCACTTTATCACTGCCAACAGATTTGTTTTCTGTTTATTTTTAACTCTAGGCCATGTAACTTCTCAAGAGACTTTTTTTCTTTTTATTGTGTTATGTTAGTCATCATACATTATGTTAGTCATCATACATTGATGTAGTGTTCCAAGATTCAGTGTTTATGTATAACACCCAGTGCTCCATGCAAGATATTTTTCTTGTCTTGATTTGTTTTAATTTAAAAGCTGTTGAGGTTTTATTATTATTTCTTTGTTAGTCAAATTCTAATATTTTTACTATATGTGCTTTGTGAATAAACGGGCATTAGGGCTTAGAAAATACTAAGTTATATTTAAAATTACTGAGGAGTAGATTTCTGCTAGTATATTAGAACTGATTTTTAAAGAAATACAGTAAACATGTAGGCATATTAGAGCCATGGTTAATAATTACCATGAATTTTCAAAGACACAAAAATTCTAAAGTGTTCTCCAATGGGAAAAATACAAAAGTGATTTTTTTATTAACATACAATGTATTATTTGATTCAGGAGTACAGGCCTGTGAGTCATCACAAAAAGTGATCTTAGAAAATGCACTATAATGTATTGTTGGATTTGGTTTGCTAACATTTTATTGAGGATATTGGCCTGTAGTTCTATCTCTCTCTCTCTTTCTCTCTTTTTTTTTTTTTTTTTTGTTGTTGTTCTCTTTTTTAGTAGTATCTTTATCTGGTTTTGCTATCAGAATTATGCTGGCTTCATAGAATGAATTTGGAAGTTTTCCTTCCTTGTATATTCTTTGAAAAGGTTTAAGAAGAGTAGATATTAACCTTTCTTTAAATGCTTGGTAGAATTCACCTGTGAAACCATTTGACCTTGGACTTTTTTGGTTGGGTGTTTTTTGAGTACTGATTCCATTTCTTTGCTGGTTATATGTCTATTCAAGTTTTCTCTTTTTTTCTGAAGTATAGTTGACACACAATGCTACGTTTGTTACAGGTGTACAACATAGTGATTAGACAAGTCTGTATGGTAGGTTTTGCTAACAAATGTACTTCTCCTCTGTCACTGTGCAACGTTACTAAAATACCATTGACTATATTCCTTACCTTGTATCTTTTATCCCTATGATTTATTCATTCCATAACTAGAGGCCTGTATGTCTCACTCCCTTCACCCACTTTGCCTATCCTCCAACCCCTTTTCCTCTGGCAACTATCAGTTTGTTCTCTGTATTTACAGGCTCTCTGCTTTTTGAATGTTTATTCATTTGTTTTTTTAAATTTCACATATAAATGAAACCATGTAGTATTTGTTTTTTTCAGTCTGGCTTATTTCACTTAGCATAACACCTGCTAGGTTCATCTACGTTGTCAGATATGTCTAGATCTCATCTTTTTTATAGCTGAGTAATATGTCAATGTATATATACGCCACTTCTGTATCCATTCACCTATTGATGGACACTTTGGTTGCTTCCATATCTTGGCTATTGTGATAAGGCTGTAGTAAACAAAGGGGTATCTTTTCAAATTAGTGTTTTTATTTTCTTGGGAAAATACCCACTAGTGGAATTACTGGATCATATATGGTATTTCTACTTTTAATTTTTTGAGAACCTCCATACTGTTTTCCAATAGTGACTGTACCAATTTACATTTCCATTAACAGTGCGCAAGTATTTCTTTTTCTCCAAATCCTTGCCAACACTTGATATTTCTTGTCCGTCTGATTCTAACTATTCTGGAAAATATAAGGGGATATGTCATTGTGGTTTTGATCTGCATCTCTCTGTTGGCCATCTGTCTGTCCTCTTTGGAAAAATGTCTTTATCCATTTTTTAATCAGACTATTGTTTTGGTTGAGTTGTATAGGTTCTTTATATATTTTGGATATTTAGTCCTTATAAGCTATATCATATGCAAATATCTTCTCCCATTCAGGAGGTTGCCTCTTCATTTTGTTGATAGTTTCCTTCATTATGTAAATGCTCTTTATTTTGGGATAGTCCCAATAGTTTTTGTTTTGTTTCTCTTGCGTGAAGAGATAGATCTAGAAAAATGTTGCTAAGGCCAATTTCAGTGATGTCAGTGTCTATGTTTTCTTCTAGAAGTTTTATGGTGTTGGGGCTCACATTGAGGTGTTTAATACATTTTGAGTTTATTTTTTTGTATAGTCCAATTTCATTTTTTTGAATGTTGCTGTCCAGTTTCCCCAACACCATTTGTTGAAGAGACTGGCTTCCCCATTGAATATGCTTGCCTCCTTTGTCATAGATTAATTCACAATATAATTGCTGGTTCATTTCTGGTCTCCCTGTTCTGTTTTATTGATCTATGTGTCTATCTTTGTGCTTGCACTATGATATTTTGATTGCTGTTGTTCTGCAGTGTATCTTGATATCTGAGATTGTGATACCTCCAACTTTGTTCTTGTTTTTCAAGATTGCTTTGGCTATTTGGGGTCTTTTGTGGTTTCATACAAATTTTAGGATTATTCTAGTTCTGTGAAAATTGCTATTCATATTTTGGTAGGGATTGCATTAAATCGATGATTTCTTTGGGTGGTGCATTTTAGCAATATTAATTCCTCTGAAAGATATTGGGCATGCAATATCTTTTCATTTGCTTGTGTTCAGTTTTTTCCACATCAGTTATCTTTCCTCTGAACGATATTGGGCATGCAATATCTTTTCATTTGCTTGTGTTCAGTGTTTTTTAGTTTTCAGAGTATAAGTTTTTTGCCTTTTTGGTTAAGTGTATTTCTAAGTATTTTATTCTTTTTTGGTACAATTGTAAATGGAATTGTTTTCTTCATTTCTCTTTTGCTAGTTTGTTATTAGTGTATAGAAATGCTGCACATCTCTGTATATTAATTTTGTATCCTACAACTTTACTGAATTCATTTATTCTAATGGTTTTTTGGTGGAGGCTTTAGGATTTCCTATGTATAGTATAATGTTATTTGCAAATAGTGACCATTTTACTTCTTCTTTACCAATTTGGATGCCTTTTATTTCTTATCTGACTGCTATGACTAGAACTTTCAGTACTATGTTGAGTGAAAGGGATGAGTGCACATCCTTGTCTTTTTCCTGATCTTAGAAGAAAAGCTATCGGGGTGCCTGGGTGACTCAGTCCTTAAATGTCTGCCTTCAACTCAGGTCATGATCCCAGGGTCCTGGGATCGAGCCCTGCTTTGTGCTCCCTGCTCAGCAGGAAGCCTGCTTCTCCCTCTTTCATTCCCCCTGCTGTGTTCCGTCTCTCGCTATCTGTCAAATAAATAAAATCTTTTTTTTTTAAAGAAAAGTTATTAGTTTTTCACCCTTAACTATAATGTTAGTTATAGGTTTCTCCCATATTGCCTTGATTATGTTGAGGTATTTTTCTTTCTAAACCCATTTTTTGAGAGTTTTTATCATGAATGAATATTGAATTTTTGTCACATTCCTTTTCTGCATTTACTGACATGATCATATGGTTTTTATCATTCCTTTTGTTAATGTTGTATATATTGTTGATTAATTTGCAGATATCAAATCATCCTTCCATTCCTGGAATAAATCTACTTGATCATGGTGAATGATCCTTTTAATGTATTATTGAATGTGGAGTGTTAATATCTTCTTGAGGAATTTTGGATCTGCGTTCATCAGGGATATAGATCTGCAATTTTTTTTTTTTTTACTTTATTTAAGCTTTATTTAAACATATGATGTAACCCCCACCACCCTCACCCAACCCCTCTTCCCCCCACCTCCCTCAGTTTGTTTTATGACATTAAGAGTCTCTTTTGGTTTTTCTCCCTCCCGATCCCATCTTCTTTCATTTTTACTTTTCCTACCACCTTAACTCCCACCCCCATTGCATCTCCACTTCCTCATATCAGGGAGATCATGTGGTAGTTGTCTTTCTCCAGTTGACTTATTTTGCTAAGCATAATATGCTCTAGTTCCATCCATGTCGTCGCAAATGGTAAGATTTCATTTCTTTTGATGGCTGCATAGTATTCCATCGTATATATATACCACATCTTCTTTATCCATTCATCTGTTGATGGACATCTAGGTTCTTTCCATAACTTGGCTATTGTGGACATTGCTGCTATAAACATTCGGGTACACGTGCCCCTTTGGATCACTACGTTTGTATCTTTAGGATAGATACCCAGTAGTGCAATTGCTGGGTCATAAGGTAGCTCTATTTTCAATTTTTTGAGGAACCTCCATCCAGATGGCCAACAGACACATGAAAAAGTGCTCCACATCACTGGGCATCAGGGAAATACAAATCAAAACCACAATGAGATACCACCTCACACCAGTCAGAATGGCTAAAATGAACAAGTCAGGAAATGACAGATGCTGGCGAGGATGTGGAGAAAGGGGAACCCTCCTACACTGTTGGTGGGAATGCAAGCTGGTGCAACCACTCTGGAATTTTGTTTGTTTTTTGTAGTGTCTCTCTGGTTTTGGAGTCAGGGTGATGTTGGCCATGTAAAACGTATTTGGAAGCTTTCCTTCCTCCTATTTTTTGGAATAGTTTAAAGAGAATAAGTATTAACTCCTCTTTAAATGTTTGCTAGAATTCACTTGTGAATCCATCTGGTCCTGGACTTATTTGGGGAGTTTATTCATTACTGATACAGTTTCACTACTAGTAATCAATCTGTTCATATGAATGTTCTTAAACTATGTCATATTTAAAACTGTTGTTCATTCTAATTCATACTAGAATCTGTTCTAGAATTCTTTGGCAGTTGTATTCCTTTACATAGATGCTCAAATGAAACATGAAGTCTTTATAATGCTTTTCCACTCAGTAACATTTTTTGAGATTTAGCCACATTTATATGGGTACCACTGGCTTATTTATTTTCACTGCTGTAGAGCATCCCATCTTCTGAATATATTATAATTTATTCATCCATTCTCCTCTCAGTGGACACATAGATTATTTCCATATTTTCATTATCACCAAAACTGCTGTTGTGAATATTCTTGTATTTGTCTTCTAGGACATATCCACCTGAGGTTTTCTAAGATATATTTCTAAGAGAATTATTGAGTCACCCAATATAAACATCCTCAACTTGAAGATACTGACAAATTGCTCTGCAAATGATTGCATCTTTGTTCTACTAGAAAGATGTGGTAGTTTTTATATCTTGACATTCTTTCCAGCATTTAGTTAGGTCAGATTAATTTTTCCCATTTTACTTGTATGAAATATTTCATTGTGGTTTTAATTTGCATTTCTCTGTTAATGAGTTTAAGCATCTTTTCCTGTGTTCATTGGCCATGTATGTTTTCTTCTCCATGAAGCTGCCTGATGACCTGTATTTTAAGGTTACTATAATATACCACTTCAGAGAAAATATTAAATATTAATAATCCAAAGGGTTAGGGATGATAAATAGTTTCAGCTCCTTTCAAATGCCCTTGAAATGTTGGGTTCCTCTGCCTCATACTATTATCAAACTATATGATCTTAAGATATTATCTCAAATAAAACAAGAATAATAATAACAAATGAGTTATTATTTGAAAGTACTTTAGAAGGTATAAAATGTATAAATGAACTAATTTTTAATTCTCTTGAGTGTGGGAAGCAGTGATAATACAAAAGGAATTAATAATTGATTTAAAATACATTTCATGATTATCTTTGTTAAACAGGAATAGTATTCATCATTAATAATCTGTTCTTTCTTGGAGTTAGGCAACATGGCAGACTTTGTATCTTTCATACTTATGCTAAAAATGACTCCTGCACTAGTAGCACCATCCAAGATCCAAGTTAGAAGATGTGGAAAGCATAATGGGCAAAATCTGGGTGCCACTGAGTGTGTCCACTTGATAAAATAGCTTTCCAGGGTACCTGGGTAGTTCAGTCAGTTGAGCATCCAACTCTTGATTTAGGTTCAGATCATGATCTCAGGGTTGTAAGATCGGGCTCCACATGGATTTGGGGATTCTCTCTCTCTCTGCCCTTCCCCTCCCTGCTCACAGACTCTCACTTTCTCTCTCTCTCTAAAAAAAAAAAAAGAAAAAAAATTAATAATTTAAGAAATAGCTTTCCATGAATCTTTACCTAAGAATGTTTCACTTAGATCTTATCAGCCAGAACTATGCCACATGGGTTCCATAATAGTCAATAGTGGACATGTATTACCTCCCATATCTACTGCATACCAGGCTAGCTCATATAGATAGAAAATAACTAAGATATAGTTCCATCTTTCAAGTTACTTAGGACCAGTGAACTCTGTCTCAATAAATCCACTTTATTAATTTTATAAATGTTGTTTTTATGTAAGGAAATATCCATAGAATTATAATTTCAATAAAGTTATACAGTATAACTATTCAGTTGTTGGACATGTAGCTTTTCTCTAGCTGTTCACTATTATAAATAGTGCTTCTATGAACATCTAATTTTTTAAGCAGAGGGCCATTTTTCCTTAAAGTATATTGTCATTCACAGTAGTTCACCTTCTATAAGGTGTCTCTGAACTGAATTAGCAAATACTGAGCCATGGCTCTGGGTGGGGGGAGGGGAAATACAGGATTAGTTTGCTGCCCTCCTCTATTCACATGTATTTTGTCAATCAATCAGTGCAAATTTAGTTTCATTTATGTTTGTTTAAAGACACCTTATTTGTTACATATTGTTGGCTTATTAACATTGATTTCGTGGTCAAATTGCACTGTAACTCATGCCTGAATGAAGCTTATCTAATACATGTATTTTTTTTTTCTCTAAGTCACATCATACCTCCTCTCATTTAAGAATGAGAGACAGCATTTTAGCACCATGCTTGGGGTCATTTTAAACAACAAAATGATGAACACAAAAACACAAAAGCACACACAAAAAAGTGGTAAAAAGAACACTTGCTTACATTATGACAGGCTCAGATTTTTCACCCCTTTTCACATGTCTGTAAACGATCAGGAAATGTCCCAGGTATCAATTTGAGTGTTACAGATAAGTTTTAGTGAATAGTCTAATTCACAAGTACAGAATCTGCAGATAATGTAAATCCACTCTATTTCTAAAAGTAAAATTCTTTTTTTTTAAAGGAATCTTTTTTTTTTTAAAGATTCTTTATTTATTTATTTGACAGAGAGAGCGAGCACAGGCAGAGTGGCAGGCAGAGGCAGAGAGAGAAGCAGCCTCCCAGCTGAGCAAGGAGCCGGATGTGGGTCTCGATCCCAGGACGCTGGGATCATGACCTGAGCCAAAGGCAGCTGCTTAACCAACTGAGCCACCCAGGCGTCCCTAAAAGTAAAATTCTTGTATCTGTTGGTATAAATGGTCTTTTAGTTCATACCTCCATTTAGAACACGAATGATGTGGGGTAGACATACTGCTAATAGCAGAAGCCAAACCTCGACCAAGCAGATTAATTGGCTCGGGAGTAACCAAACCATGAAGGAGATAAGATGCCTATATTCAAAAGCTAAGTTTGTTAGAACTCTCTCTGGGTATCTTATCTCTGCTTTGCTTTAAGATCACTACTGTCTCTGGGCGCCTGGGTGGCTCCCACTGCCTTCGCCTCAGGTCACCATCTCAGGGTCCTGGGATCAAGCCCACATCAGGCTTTCTGCTCAGCAGGGAGCCTGCTCCACCCTCTCCCTCTGCCTGCCTCTCTGCCCGCTTGTGATCGCTCTCTCTGTCAAATAAATTAAATGAAATCTTTAAAAAAAAAAAAAAAAAGATGGCTACTGTCTCACACCAGCTTATTCCATGTTGCCAGGCACACGGCTGTACTCAGCTCTGGACTCACACCTTATCATCTAGTCCAGAAAGAAAAGAAATGTCTCTAACTTTCCTCAATTTGAAAAGTCCTAAAGAAGGTTTTGGGTAGATCTGGCCTGAGTCCTAAATTACCATAAACTGGGATACGGCAGGTGGAGTGTTTTACCAGAACTGTGGGTAGCCTGGTTAGGGCCTCTCCAGAGGTTCCGTTTGCTGTGCACGTCATCACATCTGTTCACTTAAGTTCCTTCCCTAGTGGACTCTGAGTTGGTTAAAAGAAGAAACCATGTTCACCTTAATATTCTCACCACCTAACAAAGAGCCTACAGCTGATGCTTAACATTTATTAAATAAATATTTCCAAGTGAAAAATAAATAAAAATAAATGAATATTTCCAGATTGCTCTTCAGAAGGACAGTTTCTTAATGTTTACCCAGAATCCTGCCAACAGTGAGTTTTATCAGTTTATTTTTTTATTAAGTTTTTTATTTTAACTCCAGTATAGTTAACAGTGCTATATTAGCGTAAGGTATGCTATATAGTGATTCAACAATCCTGTACATTAGTCAGTGCTCATCAGGGTAAGTGTAGTCTTTAATTCCCATCATCTGTTTCACTCATCCCCCCACCCACCTTCCCTTTGGTATTTAAGACACAAAACAAATGAGCAAAGGGAAAAATAGAGTTTCGTCATTTTAATCCAAATTTTCTAGATACTAATAAAGAATGCCTTAAGATACATTTGAAAAAAAAATTACACGTGTGTATATATATATATATATATATATAGTAGACATATCACAAAAGGATCATGCAGGAAGAAACAAGAAACTTTAGAAAAGTTTTCTAGGGGCACCTGAGTGGCTCAGTGGGTTAAGCCTCTGCCTTCAGCTCAGGTCATGATCTCAGGGTCCTGGGATGGAGCCCCACATCAGGCTCTCTGCTCAGTGGGGAGCCTGCTTCCCCCACCCCCTCTCTGCCTGCTTCTCTGCCTACTTGTGATCTCTCTCTGTCAAATAAATAAATAAAATCTTTAAAAAAAAAAAAAAGAAAAGTTTTCTACCTGTGAGGGCTTAAGTTATTACTGATTTTGAAAAGCTTAAAATTCTTGGCACATGTGGAAGAAACAAACAAAGCACAATACCAGTTTATTTCCCAGATGTTTCAGTGAAGTAAGAAAATATTCTGGAAAACTTTAAGTAAATCTAAAGCTTTACTGCTAAATGGGCTTCCCATTTTGGAAACATTGTGTACATAATCAATACTTGGATGTGTTTGCTCTATATGTAGCAAATTATATTAACAAACTATCCTCAAAATCAAGATTGGCCACCCATTGGTGAATACCCAGGGAGAGCAATTAATAATGAATGCTATTCTTGTCCAACAAAGATAATCATGAAATGTATTGCAAACCAATTATTATTTTTGTGTTATCACTGTTCCCATATTAGAATAATTCAAAATTAGTATATTTATACAGCATTTGATGCTCTCTAAAATACTTCAGATAGTATCTCATTTGTTCCTATTATCAAGGAGAAGCCTAGCTATTGTTCTAATTTTATTTGAGATATGTTAAGGCCACATGACTAGTTAATAGCATAAGGTAGAGGGTCCCCAAACCCTCCATAATGTACATTTCAAGGCCTGTAGCTGAAACTATCAGCCTTAAGCAACTGAGTGTCTTTAGTTTCTCAGTCATTGTTTTGTTAGCTTATCCCCTGGTCTTTATTTTAAAAAGAAAAGCATTGTCTAGGAAGTTTTCCTTGGAAACGTAGTGAGTACAATCATTGCATGGTAGAATGAAAAGGTCATAGGGTTTGAATTAGAGACCTTGGATCCTTGTTCATGCTCAAGATTGTCAGCTGGGTGACCTTGACCAAGTTGCTCACCTTCCCTGGGGTTTCATTTTTCTTTATATATAAGTGGGGAAATAGTAATATATATTTCAAATTTTAGTGAAAATTAAATGAGATAATGTACATGAAAGATGTTGCAAAAGTGGTAAGTTATTATATATAATTATATGACATAATTGCATTTGTTTACCTGACTGAATGCTATGCAGAATGCTGCATGAGGGCTGAGTCCACATCTTTTTTATTTTCATGATTCCCATTAAGAATACATATATTATACATTAGAAATATATACTATAAAGATTAAATGTACATTAAAATAATTATGTAAAAGGAAGTTATCTAGAGATATGAAAAACTATATTTTCTGGTATTTTACATTTATTTCCTGAGAAGGTAAAGAAAAAAATTTGGAGAAAGAAAAAGAGTTAAAATTTATTTTGCACGCTTTATGTTCCAAGCTTTCTAAGTCCTTGCAGAATATTTAAGGTAACCATCTAAATATCCCCAACAAATGAGATTTATTACCACCTTTATAGATAAAGAAATTTTTATGGACAGATAAGAGAAATGAAGGCACTGAGAGTTAATGAGTTTACTTATCTCACTCAGTTAGTACACAGTTCAAATCCAGATCTTACTCTCTTCAAAAGTCATTCTTTGGATTCTACTGCCCTTCCTAAATATATTTCGCGCTGTCCTGAGTCTCTTAGTAATTCGTGATGAAATACAGGGAACCTACTTTCTACTGGCCAAAAATAGATACCTGTCATTTGTCATTACGATGGAAATTGCCACTGTTTGAAATCTCTAGAGTAGTGTGTCCCAAATTATGTTCCATGGAATGCCGGTCCCGTGGAATGCTACAGAAATGAAAGGTCACATATTCTAGCCCTCCGCGGAGATTCTCAGAGTAGTATAGCAAAGTAAGTTCTCTGAGAAGTCATAAGCCAAGGAAATCTGTTAAGTTTTCTTTAGCCAAAAGTGTCCTTTGACCAAAACATCTTTCCCTTACACATCGTACCAGTTAACATTCAGGGAATTGGTATTTTATACATTGAGAAATAGTGTATTAAGACCGTCTAGGAGCAAATGCTTTTTAATGAGATAAGACATTACCATTATACAAGACCTAAAATAGGTCACTCTGCAATGGAGTTTGTTTCATTGTTCAAGCCCAATGGTATACCCTCTTTAGCAGGAAGTAAACCAGAGAACAGAGATAAAAGCATGCAGTGTTTCTCAGCATGGCAGGTGCCTTAGAGAAAGTTTCTGCCCTACAATGAGCCTTGGTTCCCTGAGGAAGGTTTGCTGAAGTTGAGACAGGTTTTCCCTGAGGACAAATTTACCTTCTTCATGATTTTACATAAAGTCATTCCTGTGTGACTAAAGGAAGTATTTTAAAAAGAGAAAATAAGGGACACCTGGGTGGCTCAGTTGGTTAAAAAGAGAAAATAAGTATGACTCTACTATTATATAAAGTTGGGTTAGCATTTGGGTATAATCGGGTATATGGCTTGTTGAATGCTTATGAATGAGATTCCCTTTTGGATAAATTGCATGTAAGGCCTAATTGGGTAGTAGACATTGGCTGATGGTACATTGTTTGGTGTTTATACTAACTTCTCCCAGAAGGAGGTGATGGGATAGTGTTGTAATTTTTTATAAAGTGTCATGGAAAAAGAAGGAAATTTATGAGCTAGGGATGAATCTGGAGAATGTAGCACAAACCTACATTCACTGATTCTGAAATTACAGAGTAGAAAGGGGGAAACCCTCTGTTGTTCACAAGGGTCTGTCATAACACCTAGAAGAGGAATTTCTACCCCAAGCAACCTGCCCTTGTCAGGGAGAACTGTGATGATACAGTTCTGCCTGAGCCTGAGGAGTAGCGCTGTATTAGAAGCTTGCTTCTAGCCATTTATATTCCTAACCTTCTTCAATGCAGCTTTACAAGTAATGAAGCTCATATTTCAATCTCTAGATAGAGGGTTCCTGCATCTACCTCTTAATCAGTCATTAATTTGGGGGGAGGGGTAGATAGGCATTAGTATTATCCCCCAAATTCATCACAGTAGTTTGCTTGCATTCCCTTGTAGCGCCCCTAGCAGGGCTTGGGGAGTCAGCAGGAAGGACGGCGGGTGTCAGTCTTGGGTATAAATAATCCTCCTTCCTTCACAATCACTTCACTCCAGTCCTTGAAGTCTACCCAAGCTGGGGAAGAGATCTTTCTATCTCTTTCAGCAACTTGTTTTCTTTAACTGATTTTAACAGTCATAGTCTATGTTCTGGGAAACTGGACAAGTAAAATAAAGTTACTCAACTAGAATGACATCGTGGTTCTGCATACTATTTTAAATGACATTATTGATTGTTGACTCATAGGCACCAGAAAAGGCTAAATATCCAGAACAAACTCAGAGTATGTTCATCTTCCCTAGAAGGACAGAGATCATACCTGATTTCTACACTCTACCTCTGATGCCACTACTTAGTAAGCACAAAGGTATTTTTTGAAATAAATAAAGGAGTTTTATTAGGCACCCCAGGTCAGTTAGTAGTGAGAATTTACTACTAACTCCTGTCAGTTATATCTTATATGTAGATAAAATAAGTCTATAAATTCTGCCTGGTTCTCTTTTATTTTTCCCTAAAGGGATATTCCCAGAGGATGAAGCCAGGAAAATGACATTGCCTCTTATAGGGTTTGGCCTCAAATCCCATGATAGTCTCTTGCAGACATGAGGTAGCTTCATTTAAACCATGAAGACTATTTCTGCCTAGATGGAGGCTGGCCTATTCACTCCGACTCATGCTACATTCCCATTGATATGACCTGTATGCAGCTTAGCACTCTGAAGGAATTAGTTTGGGTGTTTGGGGCACAGAAGTCAGGGGAAAGGTAGAGTATAGTATTACTATTTTCACAAATGTAAATTAATTCATAAACTATCTTACATTACCAACCCAAGGAGAGGAAAGTATTCAAAAGTAGGCTGTGATGATTAATTTTATGTGTCACTTGATTGGTCCATGGGGTACCCGGACATTTGGTTAAACATTACTCTGTATATGTCTTTGAGGGTGTTTCTGGATGAAATTAACATATGAATCAGTAGACTGAGTAAAGCAGATGGCTCTCCGTGCGTGGTCTTGGTGGACCTCATCCTATCAGTGGAAGGCCTGGATTTTAAAAAAAAAAGCTCAGAAAGAGAGAATATGCTTTCTCTGCCAGTCTTCAAACTGGAACATTGGTTTTCTCCTGCCCCTGGGCTGAGACTCAGACTGGAACTTAGACCATCAGTTTACTGGCTTTGCAGCTTGCAGATTTTAGGACTCTCAGCCTCCATAATCACATGAGCCAGTTCCTTAGTAACTGTGTCTATACCCCTCTAGATGGATAGGTGATAGACAATTACACAGATGACACATTTATCTCCTTTGGTTCTATTTCTCTGAAGAACCCTAAGGATTCTAAATGAAAGAACTCAAAGAGAACATGTCACAACAATGAATTTTTTTTTTTTTTTACCATCATAATGTATTACTTGTTTCAGGGGTACAAGTCATCAGTCTTACACATTTCACAGCACTCACCATAGCACATACCCTCCCCAATGCCATCACCCAGTCACCCCATCCCTCCCACCTCCTCCCCTCTGTTTGCTGAGATTAAGAGTCTCTTATGGTTTGCCTCCCTCCCCGGTCCTATCTTATTTCATTTTTCCCTCCCTTCCCCTCATGAGCCCCTGCCCTGCCTCTCAAATTCCTCATATCAGAGAGATAATATAATCACTGTCTTTCTCTGATTGACTTATTTCGCTCAGCATAATATCCTCTAGTTCCATCCACACTGCAAATGGCAAGATTTGGGGGGTTTTATGGCTGCGTAGTATTACCATTTGTGTGTGTGTGTGCGTGTGTGTATGTGTACACATATGTATATATCACATCTTCTGCAAAGAAGACATCTAAATGGCCAGCAATGCAAATTTTTTAATCTATAATAATCACAAGAAAAACACCACTCTCAAACACCATGGCCAATTTATGTTGTTATTTTTGACCCAGACCATAGTTCCTTGTCTCTAAAAATGTTATGGGTGTTGGCCTAGCAACTGAAGAGTGAACTAAAATCTACCATTCAGCCATATAAAATTTCAGAAACAAGCTGGGCAGTAATGCTATTAATTCTGTTTTGGAGAACAAAGCATCTTCTTCAGATGACTGATTTGACCCCAAGTTTGCTTAGGAGTTTTGTCCAGAGTGAGGAACTTCACTAGGAGAACTAATTGTCAAATTCTTTGCACTAAGTGGACTTGTAACATGTATACTGCTTAGGAAAAGACAGGTTATTTGCTAAGGAACTTGCAATTCAAAGTGGACTCTGATCCTTAGGGGTTTCCAAAGCACATACAAGAGAAAACAGAAGGAAAACATCTGTCTACACAATGGAAGTTAAAATAAAAAGTGGGAAATATAATGGAAATGGGAGAAGCTGCCTAAGTTTAGTTTTGGTCTTACAGGAACACTGTATCTATTTATAGATAGAAATAAAGGGAGGGAAAAGTCTTAAAAAAATACACTGAGATTTTAAAAATAATCAAAAGGTCTGCAGTGAAAGAGATGTGAAGCTTGAAAGGAAAAGGAGCAATAGAAAGTAAATTAACAACTACCAAAAAATGATTTAAAGGTTTTAAACCTAAAGAAAAATCTCAAGCTTCTGACTACATAGTCGCTTTAGAAACACTTCGCATTTTTTTTTTCATAAATGCAAATCTCTAAACCCCATCTCACATCTACTGGGTCAAAATATGTGGGTAATACCCAGGAATTCACATTTTTTTTAAAGATTTTATTTATTTATTAGTTAGAGAGAGAGAGAGAGAGAGCACAGGCAGACAGAGAGGCAGGCAGAGGCAGAGGGAGAAGCAGGCTCCCTGCCGAGCAAGGAGCCTGATGCGGGACTCGATCCCAGGACGCAGGGATCATGACCTGAGCCAAAGGCAGCCGCTTAACCAACTGAGCCACCCAGGCATCCCAGGAATTCACATTTTGAACAAATGTTAGGTGGTATTTATACATTCTAAATTTTGAGAACCCCTGATATTAATGCATCTTGAGTTACTGTAATGTGTCCTCGCTCCTTATCCATTTGTACGGATGCCTTGAATCTAGGAGAACATCTTTGATTAATGGGAACTTTAAAAACGTAATGTTCCTATACAGAAAGGCCGGAAAACCTTTCAAATCTACATTTGAAACAGTATGTTCATTACCAGAAAAGAAGGAGCATGTTGATTGTGGATAAACAGATCCACCCTCTGAGGACTTTTTTTTTTTTTAATTACAACTTTTGATATGTGCGGATCTATCTTTGTTAAGACCTCATACCCTCACACTGACTCAGCTTTCATTTTTAGCCTCCAAATGAGGCCCAGACGAGTTGGACTAAAAACTTGTCCTTGAAAAACTGAAAAGATCTTTTCTAAACATATATTGTCTTCACTTACATAAAATAAATATCCAGCACTGAGGGCTCATTTTCATGCTAAAAGGAAATATGGAACTGTGCAGAGGGTCTAGAGATTGGGCTCTATAGCCAGAGCATTCTGGAATCTCAGACATTTCACTCTCGGACCATTCATTCCTAATTTGTAGAAGTAGACAGTTGGACTTAAGGACTCTTAAGAGCCCTTCAAACATCAACAAAATGTGTGGTTTTTCTTGGTGAAATTTAAAATTGATTTATTTTGCAGCTGTTAGTTCTGGTAGAAAATTACTAATCCCCTTATATTTCGAAGCTCAAATTTAACACAGAAAATATATATTGCAAAGTATTTAGCCCATATTTGCAGTATAGATGTTGTAAAGCATTTTGATTCCTGAGAGGAAGTGTGGAGTTCTGAACACTTTGATAGTATAAATGCGGATCCATGCCTTTTGAGAGATATGAGGAATTGCAAAGATTTCACTGTGCAAAAAAACAAATCCGTGAAACAGCATTTGGGGAGCCATTTCATTTCAGTAAGAGAGTTTTGTCTGAACTATTTTGATAAATAAAAGTTTTAAGGAATATCCATTTCAACATTACTACCTGTATAAATCATTTGCTAATAACATCTTGACCTCTTAGTTCTTGCACAACATATTATTAAAGAACCTTGACTTTATATTCCACGTTTTTTTTTTTTTTGCCTACATCATTTTAGAAAATCTGTGATATGCTATCCTACAACCTGTATGTCTTCTAAATTATCTCTAACCTTTAAACTTTGAGAAGCATAATATACTTAGGAGACAAGGTTTATATATCAGATACTAAAGCATCTGAAGTGCACTATCAAGTATTAACTGTCTCTAGGATCTCAGGATGAAAAGACCCTAGTCAGATTGTCATTCATCCTCCTGCTAGAGTCCCACTGAGCCATCATAAAACATGGGGATAAGGAAGAATTTGTAATTATCCTATGTGATAATTGTTAAAAATTTTATTCGTTATGCAGAATTTCCCCCTAGATTTCACCCAAGTTCCATAGAAGGTGATTTAAGTCTTGAATTCCTTTTACTGTTGGTTGAATAACTCTGGGGGCCAAAGACCAGGATGTCCTTCCATCCTGAAAGCAAGAACACACTGGCTTTGGGAAGTTAAGTCACGCAACCACTAGGCTGCAGAGCCCATCTCTTCCTTAACTTTATTTTTTCCTTTTTAAAAAATTTTTTTAGATTATTTTTTAATTTTGTTATGTTAATCACCATACAGTCCATCATTAGTTTTTTTTTTTTTAAGATTTTATTTATTTATTTGTCAGAGAGAGAGCAGGAGCGAGCACAGGCAGACAGAGTGGCAGGCAGAGGGAGAAGCAGGCTCCCCGCTGAGCAAGGAGCCCGATGTGGGACTCGATCCCAGGACCCTGGGATCATGACCTGAGCCGAAGGCAGCTGCTTAACCAACTGAGCCACCCAGGCGTCCCCATCATTAGTTTTTGATGTAGTGTTCCACGATTCATTGTTGGCGTATAACATCCAGTGCATGTAATACATGCCCTCCTTAATACCCAGGACTGGGCTAACCTATTCCCCCACCGCCCACACCCAAAACCCTCAGTTTGTTTCCTGCAGTTCATAGTCTTTCATGGTTCATCTAACTCTCTGATTCCCCACCCCTTCATTTTTCCCTTCCTTCTCCTAATTTCCTCTGTGCTATTCCTTGTGCTCCACAAATAAACCATATATGATAATTGACTCTCTCTGCTTGACTTATTTCACTCAGCATAATCTCCTCCAGCTCCATCCATGCTGATACAAAAGCTGGGTGTTCATCCTTTCCGATAGCTGAGTAATAGTCCATTGTATATATGGACAGCATCTTCTTTATCCATTCGCCTGTTGAAGGGTATATCAGCTCTTCCACAGATTGGCTATTGTGGACATGCCCCAGAGGTACAGATGTAGCAAAAAGTAGGACCACATGCACCCCAATATTCATAGCAGCAATATCTTTGTTAACTTAAAAAAATGATAACTATATCTTATAAAATTCTAGCCTCACATAATTCTAAATTATTATACTTTATATAAAATTAAAAATTAAAAAAATATCGGAACTAAACCTTTCCTTCTCTAAAACTGCCTATAATGGTAAAATTAGGGCTCTGTGAACATTTCTTCCCAGCTCAAATGATTACACCCTCTTTCCTTTCTATAAAGCGGGAGCAGAAACAACTAAGCCCTTTGCAGCTGCATCATTAGTAGCGCACGTCATTATCCAGCCCATACAGTGTTATCAGAAATCTTCCATCTTAGATTGTGAAGGGACTTTTTTTAATTTGCACCTGTGCATATTTCGGTAAAGCAATCAACTTCAAATTAAACAATGCCAAGGTTCCGATTGCAAAGTAGATGGGACTTACAGCAGCCCCTCACTCTGGCAATTCTGCCCCCCTGTGGCCAATGTGCAGCAGGTATTAGGGCCAAAGAGAAAAATGTAAGGAAAACAGATTGGTTATTGCAATATGATTAATGGTTACACAGGTTTTCTGTTCTGCATTGAAAGAAAGGTAGTTATATGTTCAAATAAGCTGGGTATTATACAAGACTTCAAAGGACATCGTTTGAAATTCCTACTCTGCAACCTAGTTGCTGTGTGATTTTGAGTTGATCATTTAGCTTCCCTGAGATGATTTCTTCATCTATTAAAATTGGGCAAAACAACAAAAGCATACACCCATAGATAATGAATCAGAATGGAGAACCCAAAACTAGACCCACACAATTTTAGTCAACTGATTTCTGATAATGAGCAAAGGCAATTCAATGAAAAAAGGACAGTGTTTTTTCAGCACATGGTGCAGGAACAATTGGACATCCACATGCAGAAAAAGAAACCTAGGCACAGCCATTATACCTTACACAAGATTAAATAAAAATGAATCATATACCTAAGTGAAAAATGCAAAACTCTAGAACTTCTGGAAGAAAATGCAGGAGGAAATCTACATAACCTGGGATCTGGCAATGGCTTTTGAAGATACAACATCAAGAGAACAGTTTGTGGGAAAAAAGAAATAAGTGTGACTATACTAAAAGTAAAGATGTCCACTTGATTACAGACTTTATTAAGAGACTGAAAAAACAAGCCACAGGCTTGGAGAAATAAAAAAAAAAAACTCTGATAAGACTTGTATTTAAAATATAAAATTGGACATGATGAAATTTATTTTTCATTGGTGTTAAATTAAATGAACTGTCAATTTTTGAAGTTCCTAACATACAATTCAGTAGAGGGTTGCTTAATCTGCGGCCAAATGTATAATAGGTTATAATGCAAATGGATATTTAATTTTCCAAATGCTTAATACACAAGCTCCTAAAAACCACTTCCTAGTGATCATGTCGGTGAATTTTAACTCATGTAGGTCTTATTTCTGAAGAAAGGAAACAGCCCCAAAGAATTCTCAGTCTGCTTCCATGTCTGTTCTGAGAAGAATAAATAACAATTCGTGCTTTCTTGGAAGGACAAAAAATGGCCTTCGTAAATGCTTATGAAAAAGATGTTTAAGATGATACACACACAAAAAAAGTATTGGATCTAGACACATAGCTTTGTTCCAAAACTTGAAGAAAATCAAATTGTCCTATCTTTAAATGATATAAATGGTCTTATAAAAAAGATTGATTTATTTATTTTGAGAGAGAGTGATGGGAACGAGGGAGCGAGAGGGAGAGCAAAATTCTCAAGCAGACTCCCTGCTGAGTACAAAACAGCCAGATGCAGGGCTCAGTCTCAAGATCCTGAGAGCATGACCTGAGTTGAAATCAAGAGTTGGACACTTGACCAACTGAGCCACCCAGGCACACCCACGGTGTGTCTTTCTTGTATTTTTATCCCAAAGCACAAAGTTATGGGGAGATTTTATTAATATTTTATTTTTGTAGTAAGATGGACTTCAAAGTGTTGTGTTGTATTGAATCCAATCAACAGAGGTTAACTGATTGATACAAAGAAGCCTAATCTTCTCTGCTTCATCCCTTCTCTGAACACTAATCACTGACTCCTGAGTCACACCAGAAAGACTGGACCTTTACTATTTAATGTGCTCCTTCTCCCTTGCTAATGTACAATTCCAATGACTGGAAGACCTTTGTCTCACATTTTGTCTAAAACCTGTAGGCAAGGACCAGAAGACAGATCCAGAGGGAGTACAAAAGAAGAAACTATGGACCCTGTGGGGGGAAGTAACATGGGTACCCAAAACAGTGAGGGCACAGCAGGAAACCACTTAAAGCAAGGCTTTTGTATAGAATATACATTGTGTCCACTGAGGCTGCACAGATTCCAATAGATAATATGTTAAGAAAACCTTCTGGTGGGAGCTGCTGACACTGGAGTTGAGTCTTATAGCAAGGTTACAGCTGAGTTTGCAGACAGTTTTCTCTGCCTTGAGCAACATTCCTTAAACTTTCCTCACTTTCCTTGTCTATAAGAGACCTCTAAGGTCCCTTTCAATTGAAATGATTGTTAAATCTAGAAACTTCGCAGGAGGCTAGAGGAGGCTGAAATTTACACTAAGGGCACATAACTGCTCCTCCTTTACTCTAAATTGCCCCCACAGACTAAAAGTAAGAGATTCTATGCTGGAAAAGATCTCAGGTTTGAAAACAGGACAAAAATAGATATATCTCTTCAAAACTCTGATTAGCATTCTAGACCTATATCCAGGATGGGTCGATTATTTCTTCCACTAATAATTCCCCCTAGTCATAACTAGACCCTAGTCGTAACTAGTCAGGATACTGTCCAGCAGAGGAGATGAAGTTTGAAGAGGGCTATCTTTCCTACCAGATGACTGTGGGAAGTGTATATGCTCTAAATATAATCAACCTGTTATCCAGCTCTAGGAGTAAAGTGTTCTTTTGAATCTGGCTATCATCCCCCCATCAGAAGAGCACCCTCTGTAGGCTTGAGTGCTGTAACCTGTGGGCTGCAGCTTGCTTTTGCATGGCAGATTTTTCAATGTAATTGCATGTAACACTTTATTTATAGTAATGAAAAAGTACTTAAAATCCAATTACATAGTTGGAAATTGCATATCTCTAAACAGATGTAGAATAATTAAAAAGAAATCCAGTGCATATCTATAGAAACTCTTTTTGAAATTACCAAACTGATTTATTTCAGCATCCTCCAAGCAGTTCCTCTGGTTAAATTGCTAGCCTATATTAGGTTCCTGAGCCTAATACACCCTTCATAGAGCTTAATGGGGAATTAAAATGTAGTTTCCATGCATTTGCTTTACTTTTTATGACCCAAATAATTCATTTGAGAGCAATATGTTTCTATAAATTTCCTTTGCCCAGAGGTTGTTTTGGTGAGTAAAATTCCTTGTTGGAACATCTCTTGAGGTGCTTACTCGTGAGCAGAGGGTAAAAGGATTGTGTTTTCAGTGTGGATAAGGAAAGTGTGGCTTTATGGCACTCTTCAGTCAATGATGGCCTCAATCCTCCCCTATTACATAAAGAGAAGAGCCGTGACTGGAAACCCACCACAACTGAGAAATTCCTGGTTAATCTCCATTCATTGTGAAAGCAAATAGGGATAGCAAAATCATAGAAATCCATCCCTCTTGTTTTTAATATTCTTTATTATATATATTATACATTTTATACATATTATACATTTCCTTCTGAGCCATCCCCAAACAAATACATAGTTTTTCAGTATAGAAAGATGATAAGCATCTTTCTCTTTGGTAATAGAATGATTGATACATCCTAAAAACTAAATACAACATGAATCTAATAATTATAAATGAGGCTATTTTGCACAAAAGAATATTCTGGTTTTCTCTGGAGTTTAAAAAAAAATTACTCAAAGTTGGGACTCCTGGGCTTACAGAAAAATAATCTCTTTGAAAATTTATGTAAATAAATTCAATATTGCATTAATACAATTTTCAGTCTTTAATATATCAAGTATAATTGAAAACACTTTCAGTAATAAAAACACATACAGATTATTTATTCCTAGCATAAAGAGAGGTTGAACTTGTTCTGGACTTACTTGCTGCAATTTTTTTCTTCATAATGGGAATAATAATCCTGACATTTCTTAAAAGTCCCAATAATTCATACGCTGTTTGGAAGCTCTTCGTCTAGTGTAGCATACCTCTTTTTCTCATCCTTATATTCTTTAGTAGCTTCAACAGAGACTTAGAAACCTTTTTTCTCTCTAGCAGTTATTAAGGTGATTCTGGATTGTTCTGTTCCTTCTGTCAGTTCCTACCACGTGAGGCTCATTTTTTCCTTTAGTTTGGTGCCTTCTTTCTCTTTATGCTGCCTTCTTCCTTATCAAAGCATGCTCTCAGAAACAGACCTGCTATCAGTCATTTACCTATGAGTATGACTCTCAGTTGCTGCGCCGTCTTGTTTTTAGGCAAGGAAGTTGCAGGTATCAGGAAATGGACAAAAGAGGTGAATTGAGCAAGTAAGCACTTTGTAACACTTTCACCTTATTAGTCCCAATGTAATATTTAGTCTGTAAGGGAGAAGGAAGTGTGGTCCTCTCAAATACATGGGTCAAGTAAACCTGCTGATGGGCTCCATGATCTCCGCAATCCTTGTTACCACCCCATCCCACCCCCCACGTGTCTGGCAGGAGAACACACTGCTCTTTAGTTTTGTGACTGTGATTCAGATTTGTGACCTTTCAATGCACTCCTTACTGGTCTGCATCCCTTTGATTACTTTCAATTCTTCGATTGAAAGACTTCTCACACTTTGTTATACCCTGTTCCTTTCCATTTTTTCCAGCTGTATTCTTCGGATGTTTCATTTCAAAAGTGATAATTAAAACGAATGCTCCTGATGACCAGCTTTATTATCATATAAGATAAAAGGTCATTTTAAAACAGTGGACTAACCATATGATTTACATCACATTTCCCTAGCCCAGATGAGGAAGTCCAATCAGGGAAGGGGTGAGTGACTTAGGTAAGGTCACTCAGGCAAGGTGGCAGGTGGTCAGCAGCATTTCCCTTGAATTACCAGTCCATTATTTGATCAACCGGACAGTCATGCACCTGGGCATAGAAGGCACGAGAAGGATAGATGGCCAGGCCAAGACAGACACCAAGTGTCATGCAGAAAAAGGCCTTCTTGTGCCAGAGGTTTTTGCCTGGGTCAGGCAGACCTCTCAGTCTGAAAACTTTGCCATTCAGGGTCTTCTCCTTCCACAAGGAAAGAGAAATGGAGGTGAAAGCAGAGAAGGACAAGAGTGGCAAATTCAAGAGTAAAAAAAAAATTCATAAATGTCCATGCTCCCTCCTATCATCTCTTTGACTCTATCTCTAAGGAGATGTTGAAGTCAGTAGGACCAGGAATCAGAGAGAAGAAGCCAGAAGAAGAGATCTTTCACGTCCAAACCTCAACCTCCCTACTGATGCTATGAATGGTGTGAATTCAGCCCTTGTCTTCTGAGCTTATGGAAAGGATGGGGACAGATCAAAGAGAGTAAAAAGAAACCATGCTTGCCCAAGGAGGTGAGTCTGGCTGAAGCAGCTGGTCATAGTCTAGGTTCCCACTCTCCAGCACCAGTGTGTACAGTGCCATTGCCTTGATTTCTTTTTAAGACCATGATACTCAGAGTTGGAACATCTCTCCTAATAAGCCAAACTACCACAGCCTAAAGTTTCATCTTAGAAAGCAATTAATTACTTGCTGCACTGAATCTGAAGCTACTACTAGAATTGAGAGGCTTCTATAATCCCTAAAGAAAGTCACTTCCATGAATCTGATTATAAAGGACTTAACCACAGACAAGCAATTCTTGGTACTCACTAATTCGTTGCTTTACTCCAATATACACACACATGTGGGACCAAGGTAGTTTCAGAAGGAAAAGAGAGACATAAAAGAACAGTAAGTCACTGAGAGCTATGAGGCAGAGGTGAAAAATTAGAGGGAGAAGTTGCTATTGTCAAGCCTACAATTCCAGTCCTCAGTGACCTCTTTTATTTAGAATTGCCAACTCCTCCCTTCCTTCTGCTTCCTCCTGCACTCACTGCTCCCTCCCTTGGTCTCTATACCAATGTGGAGTCTTCAGAAATTGTCCTGGTTTAGGAAACTCTGGGGTCAGCTTTAGTCATTGTATATTGTTTCATTTTTAAGGAATTGAGGAGACACAGCAAGCAAGTTCATTGGTGATCACCCCAAATCTATTCCATGGAACTGACCAGGAGGAAGTTCATGTTCCCTTTGGTTTGTCTGAACTTCAGACAAGCTTCTTCCCAATTATAAGCCCCTGACTTCCCCTTCCTTACAGCAGTTACTTTAGAAAACTTGCAATTTCTCTGATTCTTTGAGATGTCAATCTTATTCCCACTCTCTTGCCAGCTTCACAACCCAGGAACATCTTTCTCAGGCACTGGGGGTCATCCCTTTGAAATGTAATCATCAAGGATATTCCTGGCCCCTTTTTTCTAGTCTCTGAGGGAGCGTAGGAACCTAACATAGGTAATCTACTATTAGCAAACACAGATGGCCTAATCACATTAAGGAATTCCCTTAATTAAAATTAAATTCCCTTAATTAAAACTCCCCCTTAATGTTCTCCAGTACTTTTCTATTACCTCATTTCAGCACTTATAGACTCTCTCACCTTTTATTTCAATGGGGGAGAGTTGAACTTCTCTCTTCTACTTCTTTTGATCCCTATTGCAATAGTCTTCAGTAAAGTTTTCCCTGACTGTCTCACTTGCCTGGTGCAATTTTTCTTTCACCAGAGTTTCAAATTTGTGGATCTGTTCCTTTTTTTAAAGATTTATTTATTTGATGGGTGAGGGTAAGAGGCAGAGGAAGAGAGAATCCTCAAACAGACTTCCTGCTGAGTGTAGAGTCCCACATGGGGCTCAATCTCAGGACTGCAAGATCATGACCTGAGCCAAAAATCAAGAGTCAGACATTTAACCGACTTAGCCATCCAGGTGCATCTGTAGATTTGTTTCAAATTAATTTCCTACATATTAGAACTAAAAAATATAACTGCCAGATGCATGCCATTATCCATTTGTCAAAACCCATAGAATGTACAATAGCAAGAGGGAACCCTGATGTAAATTATGGACACTGGGTGATAATGATATGCCAGTGTAGATTCACAGATTGTAACAAATGTACCACTGGTGGGGAATGATGATAGGGAAGCTGGGAAGGGGTAGAGAATATGGGAGAATTTTGGGTTTTCTGCTCCTTCTTACTATGAACTTAAAATTGCTCTAACAGACTCTGTTATTTAAAAAAAAATGTGTGTTGGATAACTTCCATAGATGCTTCATGGTTCTGTGAAGAGATTGGAGCTGAATCTGCTAAACATCTCACTGAGAATCCGGAGCCTGAATCTAGTTTCTCTCTCTTGAATTGTGTGTAACTATAAACAACTTTAAATAAAACCAAGAGTTGTTGAAAGGTTAAATATTAATTCTATTTCCTGAGTGTGTTTTGCAAGCCTTGAAGGTGGGCTAAAATCTGGGTGTCTTAGAACTTTCTAGAGACTGAGCTCCTGATCCTTGTAGTGCAGGGCACGCAGGATCAACTTCTGTTTCACTTCCTTTCAATATTTTAAATGTGAAAATACCTTAGATGTGAGGCTAAGCATAAACAGGTTTGCTTTAAATTTATGCGACCACACATCCTTGCAAAATGATGATTCTTTAAAACTTTCAAATTTAGACCTTACAACTTTTAATTTCTTGTCATAGAGCCTGATTTCTCTCACTTCCCAATTTAATTTTTTAATCAATCTCTGATTGACATTTTATTTTTCTACTCTAGGGTCCAGTTTATTATGGTTTCATTTCCCTAATATAAGTACTAGGAAATTGAAGTTTCCTGTGCTGATCTAGATGTACAGCCAAGTCCACATAGAATAAGACTGGTCACTCCTTAGTGAGCCCCTTCCCGCCTCCCCCCCCACATCGTAGACCCCTATTGCCCTAGATAAAGACAGAGAATTTCATAGGCGGTTTCCTTTTTTATGGGCTCCCTATTTAATTTGCCACATAAAGGGCATATAACTAAGCATTTTCTAAGGAAAAGGAGATTATGTAACAGAAAACTAGATCCCTATGAATTATTAAGTCCTTAGGGGTCGCTTTGTGTTCATCATTTCACCTTTAAAAAAAGGTTGTAACATTTACAGACTGCTGTGTGACTTACATGAGTCAGAACACTGCTTTGCTATTTATGTACCAAATTGCCTTGAGAGAGGGGAGTAAGTCCCCTTCACATTAAAATTCTCAGAAGTAATTAGCTGTGCTGTATATGGTGTAATCTAAGGAACATTATAAAGGAAAGGAAGAATTATGTGCAAAGTAAATCAGGTTGGGTCCTAAATAGAGGTAGGTTTATGTTTACATAAACAAAAACATTTTGGTAGATGAATTACTTGATTTCTAGGCCTTTAAAAAATACATAGACTGCATTTGCATAAAAATTCATGGAGAGTGTTTAAAACACCTTTTTCTCAAATTCCTAAGGGCCCACTGAGGAGAAGTCATGATTCAGATTAGTTTTAATTTCCTTTTAGGTTAATCACAAAACAAAAATTCAGTTAATTAGCATAAAATCACCTCTTTTCATTCTCATGTTAAATATCTCAACATTTTAACTTGTGTGCAATTTTTAGACAGCATATAGTTTCATCTGCAGTGCCAACACGTATTTTGACCATCGAGTTTGATCCATTGTACAGTGTTGCTCACATGATGGGAAAGGCAGGGAAGACCAAACACTTCTCAAAATCCTGTCCGTGTTTCAGTGCTAAGCTGTCTTCTGTGTGTCCTCAAGTCCTACCCGATCCACCCCCCCATCCTATTCCCTGAGCTCTGTGGGAATAAACTATACTTAAATGATTATGCTTTGTATTATAGCTACATACACGGTTGTTTTTCTCCACACAGACCATTGCATGTTTAAGTGTAAGTTTTCAGAGATCAGAATGTAGATCTAAATATTCTATTGTATCTAGTTCAGAACCTCATACATAGCAGGCTTTCAGGGAATTAATAAACTATTCCACATTTCAGGAACCTGTAAATACATGGAATTAATTTTATTATCACATAAGCACCCTATCTTCTACTTTCTCCTTTTCCTCTTCCACAAAACTCACATAACAAATCAGGATACTTTAAAAACCATTTTCCTGGGATGCCTGGGTGGCTCTGTCATTTAAGCATCTGCCTTCAGCTCAGGTTGTGATCTCAGGTTCCTGGGATAGAACCCCGTGTCGGACTCCCTGCTCAGTGGGGAGTCTACGTCTCACTCTCCCTTCCCCTCTCTCAAATAAATAGTAAAATCTTTAAATAAAATAGAAACCATTTTCCTTTGTTCTATTTCATTTTCTAAATTCTATCGGCTATGAAAGATGAAATGTTGACCATAAAGATGTAGAAAACACCAACATGCCCATGACACAAGTTATTCAGCCAAATCTACAGAGAAATGAACTCTCTCTCAGCAGTCCAAGTAAACTCACTATATCCCTACAGTATGCTAGGCACCCTGAAGTGGCAGTCGTGAGCAAAACAGACATGGCACCTGCCTTGTGGCATTTGCAACCTACCTGGGGAGATAGACACAAAGTAAGCAACAATAACAACAAAAATGCCGCCATAACTGTAATTGTGGTAAGTGATATAGAGGAAAAGAAAGTGACTCTGGAGGAAAGGATGCTGGGGAGGAATCACTTCAGAATAAATGGTCAGCAAAAACTTCTCTGAAGGGGGGGAGGAGTCAAGATGGCGGAGAAGTAGCAGGCTGAGATGACATCAGGCAGCAGGAGATCAGCTAGATAGCCTATCAAACCATTCCGAACACCTACGAATCCAACAGGAGATCGAAGAGAAGAAAAACAACAATTCTAGAAACAGAAAATCGACCACTTTCTAAAAGGTAGGACCAGCGGAGAAGTGAATCCAATGCGACGGGAAGATAGACCCCAGGGGGAGGGGACGGCTCCCGGCGAGCGGCGGAGCACAAAATCAGGACTTTTAAAAGTCGGCTCCATGGGGGGACATCGCTCCAGAGGTTAAACTGGGATGAAGACCTCACGGGGACAGCGTGGACTCAGGTCCCGCGGGGTCACAGAAGGATCGGGGGTGTCTGAGTGTTGCAGAGTTCACAGGTATTAGAGCGGGGAAGCCCGCTGCAGAGACAGAGCCGAGGTTTCCTAGAGCTGTGGTCTGTGACACGGGCAGGTGCTCTGTGCGAGGGGTCCCCACAAGATCCGGGGAGACTCCGACCCGGGAGAGCTCAGGGATCTATGGGGTTCGGAGACTCCAGGTGGGACTCTGCCAGAGACAGAGACGC